>CANUEP010063154.1:0-27658 GCA_947857235.1 Jatropha podagrica | reverse complement strand
CTTTTTTGCAAAATGACACACCCAAGCTCTGTGGCTGGTGGCCCAAGTCCCTCCTAAATTGCACATTGGCTTGCCTATCATGGGCATTTTGGCTCCAAAATAACCCCCCCCCCCCCCCCCCCCCCCCCCCCTTTAGACCCTGAAACATGCCCTTGGCATACAAGAGGAGTTGTGGTGCATGACATAGGCAGATAGCTTACCTTTCTTAGGGCAATCCCTTGCTTGATGCTGACTGTCACAAAGGGAACATTTCACAGTGAACTTGATTACTTCACCCTTATGCTTGCTCCTACCCTTATAAGTATCCTCCTTGGGCTTACTAGGCTTGAAGCTTCCTTCCTTGTTATGGCCTTGGTCTTCTTCATTCTCGTGCGCCTTAGACTTGCCTTTGTCCATCCTCAGATACTCAATGAGAGATTCATGGAGTGAGACGCCAAGGTCTCAGGCACCTCTACGCTCGAGTTCCAAAACTTAGTCCAATATTAGAATACATCCTTGAATGCAAACAAGGCCTCCTTATCCAGATAGTTAGGAATTTCGAGGACCAACTTAATGAACTCCTTCACATAATCTCGAATAATGCCCTTTTGAGTGAGACGCCTCAACTTGGCTGTCACCTTATGATCCACATTCTCAGGATAAAACTATCTCTTAAGCTCATTCTTGAAATCTCCCTATGCGTTGGTGGCATAGAGGCCTTTCAACATTTCTGCATGCCTCCATCTCTACCAAATCAAAGCAATGGCTATTAAGTACAGAGCTATGTGGTCCACCATCTTGGCATCCGCCATGATGCCTATGGCTTGGAAGTATTACTTCATAGCCCCACAAGAAGTTATCAATTTCCTTGGCATCCTTTGACCCACTAAATGCCTTAGGTTTTGGCACTTCTACTCTTGAAGGCACAATAGCAATACTACTAGAAGAAGAGCTTGCTACCCCTTAAGCAATAGCCTTCTTAAGAAGGACCATTTCATCTTTCACTTCCCACAATTCGGCTATAAGGCTCTTAAGTTCATCCTCAAGAGATTGTCTTCATCATGCAACGTTCTCATCCTTAAGGGAAGTAAGTTGACTACAAAAGGATTCTCGAATTGAATCACCTTGCTTCGTGAGCTTATTGATGGCTAAATCGAGCGTGCCCGGTATTTCCCCTTAGAACTCTTCCATCCCAAGCTCAAGTTTCTCAATATGAACACCCATCTCCTCATACTTTTCCTCTCCATCGATCAATTAAAGTTCCACCTTGGCGAGTCTAGTATCCACATGGGCCAACTCTACTGTTGGGTCATGAGACTTTGATCTTCCTCTCTTCTTGCTGCCCTACTCCACCATTGGAGCACTGCTTCCTCCAACTGGATAAGTGACCATGATTTGGCCTTCCATTCCATCTAATGGCTTAAGCTACTACACAACTTCCCTTGGATTGATAGGGCTCTGATACCAACTGTCATGGGCTCGGTGCTTTGCGGTTCACTACGAATAGGAATTTTCTGTGCGACACTAGCAAACTTTCCCACAAATCAGCTAATTAGCTTTCCCAACCCATAAACTAAGGATGTTAGCAAAGCAATGAGGCTTTCAAGCTTATAAGAGCTAAAGAGATAGACTAGAAGGTAATCCACTAAGCAAAGGAAAACTTTACACTACGTATGAAGTTAGCATGCCTTACACTATGATTATCTCTCTATCTATCCTATGCATGCGTGTGTGTGTGCACGCGCGCAAACTTTCTTTCCAGAGCTTTCTAGGCATGTCTTGGCCTAGATCTTGGTAAAAGGCTCTAGAGGCACCTAAGCATGTGCTGGATCATGCTAGAACTTTCTAGAAATCTCCAAATGATGCTCCAACCTTCTGTTTATCTCTAGCTTGTGATAGATCCATTTGGATCTCCCCAAATCCTTCTAGCACTCTCTAGGCTTGGTTAGAATGTTCCACGTGATTTTAGACTCTTCTTTGGAGTTTCTTCTAGAATCTTTTAGAATCATGGAGATTGACCCAATTGCTTCGTCCACCCACCTTATTGACTATAGACCCAACTTGCATTGCTCGGCCATGTTGCTTGCCCCAGGCCTACTAACATAGTGGCACACCCAAGCTCAACTCCTGGTGGCCCAAGTCCCTCTTGACTTGGACAGTAGCTTATCTCTCATGGGTAACGCCAAACGTATTTTTGGTTTCAAAATCACCTTTTTTTGAATCCTGAAACGTACCTTTGGCATACAGGGAAGTCTTGGTGCGTGACGCAAATCATTAATATAGCTAAGTTTAGGTGGTAGCCACATCACCCAAACTTTAGAACGCAGCAATAATCAAAATATAACTTAAACAAAAGAGATAAAGTACGTAGCACATAGTCCAAATAACAGTGCAATTACATCCAGAATGCCCAATTTCTTGTCCTTTACCCTAACACCAACATTCCTATGTTCAAATTACACAATTATCCCCAAACATCTTCATACGCGTCTTTAACTGCAACTGACTACGGCCCCACCAATTTGTTTTTAACTAATAGAATAACATCGCACTTTCAAGCGATTCCCGCTCATTGGCGTTAAAAGAAAAATAGAAACCAAGCAATTACAAAGGACAAGAAATTCTCGTTTGGTCCTTTCCTCGTTGCCTGGGCTGTCGCTCTTCGATATGGCCCAGTAAATGTTATTAAAAAAACATTGAGTCCTTATGCGTTTCATAGATTCATCTTATGTGCTAATGGGTTTATTTTATTGATAGATTTCTAAAATTATTTGCTGTTTTGCTTTGATAATCATATCTGAAAACAAGAATTTGACAACATCACTCCTTCCATTCCATATTAAGTACCCATTCAGACAAAAAAAAGAAAAAGAGAAATTCCAATTATGTTTTAATGAAATTAAAATAACATTATACAACTACTTTTAAATATACTCTAACCCCATTTCAAAATACTCTTACCCTCATGCGTCGATCCAATTAATAGGGTTAATAAAAGTTCCAAGTGCACAGAAGTCCTTTACATAACTCAAAGTGCCACAAGGTTAACATTGTAAAATTGTGAAATAAATTTATATATTTGGCCATAAAACATTAGAAAAGAACAATGACGATATTTACTTCACAGAAACGAACATGGATAGGGCAGCCAGCATATATGCAATACCCGCAAAATTATGCAGAGAGAAGAAGAATTCGTCAAATTAGCAGAAAAATGCCAGAGCAGAACAGTGCATTTGAACACCAATGACAACGCATACAGAAAGAAAGTGGGTTTTAAAAAGATAACAAAGAGGGGAAGGGTGTATAATCTGTAGACATGTAAGAACTCCTGAACAATTGATATATTGTACACAAAAACAACAAAACTCTCTCACACCCTTGTCCAATGAATTCGTCCACAGAAAGTTAGAGATATCAATCCTGCAAGACCCATGAAGTCATTACATGATTGAGCATCGGCTCCTTTCTTCTGCAGGCTGTGTCTGTACTTGCTGGAACCTCTGTGACTCAGACGGGTTGTAAGAGAACTCTGAAGTATCAAGTCCATACTGGTTTTCATGCAGTTAAAAGAATAGCAGAAGAATTAGGAATTAGATGCCTTCAATTTTCTTAAGGTAGTTGGAGATGGCGTGCACTTATAACATGTCAGTGTTGAAATAATAGTCTGTTTGCAAGTCACACCACATAAATAAAAAATGCCTAATGGCCCTATTGTGATTCCATCCGAAAATGCAAAAACTAATAAGAGAAAATTTGCTCGTTCTTAGAATCAAGAATTTGACCGGCTGCTCAAATAAAGTACGAAAGAATAGCAGAAGAATTAGGAATTAGATGCCTTCAATTTTCTTAAGGTAGTTGGAGATGGCGTGCACTTATAACATGTCGTGTTGAAATAATAGTCTGTTTGCAAGTCACACCACATGTGTACAATTTAAAACTAAAGCCAAATAAGTCTTTGTTGATACTGGGACTATAAATTATAATGCAACCTAAAGGGAAGTTTGCAATTAAAGACAAAAGGACTTGGAAGATAAATTTCCATTGTGAATTTCTAATGCAAAATAAAACAGACATGAACAAAGTAGGAATATTAAACTGAGCACTTCACATCACAAAACAAACTGCACCAACTGCAAAGGGGAAAATGTATATTCAAGGATATAGAGTTCCAGAATTTTATTAGAACTCATTTACAAATAATTATAATACTAATGAAATGTCATAAAATTAAGCTCATGAAAATTTACTAGTCATGTCCAAACTTTGCATGTTACTTTAACAGAACGACCCATAGAAACATGCAAGCTCATCATATGGGCAGTTAGGAATGATGTTGTGCTAAAAATTAAACTTGGCGCAAAAAATAGCATACCTTTTCCCTCATTCGTGTGCTCCAAGCATCATTTCTGCTAGGACGCTGGTCAAGGGCTCCAGCAACAGGTACACCTGTTGCCGGACCTGGTGGCCTGTTAATCAAAGGCTGCCTGACCTGTTGCCTGGGGGCAATAAGCTCATCATCACTATCATAGTCTACTGGCCGGTTTGCTGCCCTAACCATCAGCGCTATCACAAAAAGTAGAGCCTGAAATCACATGTTGATTTGTTGTAAACGATTCATTTGAGTATAAGGAAGCAATTCTTTGGTTAGTGGTTAATTTGGAGGATCAAAATCACATATTATAAATACATGTCGTAATTACAATGTGTTGCTAAATTAAGGAAACACTGCCAGACAATTATGTATATAAAAGGCCACGGAAACTAAAACTTATTCATTTCATTTCCATTTGGTTACCAAAGGCTTTAATAATTATGCATGATTAGGAAATTAATCACACCATCTTCTGATTTCTTGCAACTACCCATATTATATAAGGAAAGATTTAATTGAACCATTTTCTTAAATCAATTGAACCCAACGTCAAACACTTCAACTTAAGCTAAAAACATTAGACACAAAGGATTGTTTGCCGTGTGCTGAGATCTAAATAGCCTTCTCTTTCATTGTCAGATAAATGGACAACTTTAAATTTAACTCCAAGAGGCTCTTAGATCAATAAAACAACCCATTGTGAAGCGATCAAATGAAGGCATCTAATTTCTCAATTCAGAATTCTGCACGTTGATTCTTTATTGAAAAACATGTAAAGGCATTATTTTATGGAGAATGTGGAATCTAGAAGAGACGGTTCCAGTTATTTGCATCAATTTTTACATTGCAACTGGCAATATCAATACTAGCCTCATCCTTTTGAAGGGTTTATATATATATATATATATATATATATATATATATATATATTCTAAAATGCATTTGAGATTACCAAACTACAATATGTATCGTATATCTCATGTCATTAAAAGTCATTCAAACTGTGATTATTCATTAATCACTCTTTTTCTTTTACTGAAAGCAAGTCCCTCAAAATGTTATCACATATCAATCTGATCATTATAACAGCCAACTTTCAACTTTTCTCCTCAACGGTGAAAGATGATCAAAAGATCACTTTTGAAACCTGTGCTCTAAGGGTAAAAATTAAGTTGTCTACAATACAAAAGGTAAGCATATATAACTGGGCTACTCTATGTGGAAAGTTGTGATACATCAATCAAAATTCAATCTGTGGCCAATAGCATTAATATGCCTCTTTCAAAAGAAATTGGCAAGGTGTTGAATTATAATTCTCAAAAGTTGAAAGAATTCTGTGGGTAATTGGCAATGGCTGATTCTCTACCTATTGAAGAGAGCTAGTAGTAACACAATTTTCAACCAAGCAAGGATTTAATCCTAGTCAATACCACTAGCTGAGTGTTTCTAAAGCAAAATTTACCACATTATTTCTCTCTTTAAAAGGGATAAATTGAACAGAATTACAGGGAATGGTTCTCCTCTGTGTGGAAGTTTCGCCCTTTTAAAATACATATACCGAACCAAATCTTTCAACCACCATTAATATGAACAATGGAATCTTTTTCCAAACCACCTTTAATGTAAATGATCCATTGGGTACTTCAGACAAAATAGACATCGAGTTTATCTTCTCCATAGATAGATCATTATACAAAGCCAAATTCACATCTTCAAAAGAGCTTCATTGGTTTGTCAGCAAAGAATTTGTCATAGGCACTAAGCAATAAGCACGCTTTAGCTAAGATCTATCTATGAAATTTTGAGAATTAAATTGACTTGGCCAAATCCAAAATAAATTCCTAGCAACAGTAGGACACAACAAAAGCTTCAAGAACTTCAAGCGACATTATATTCTGACATTTATCCCTATTCATAATATTTTATCTTTTTCTTTCCTTCCACATATTATTTTCATCTATCAACAAAAATACAAGTTGACGAACTTAATATAATTATCTTGTCAAGTACTTGTAGCACTATGTGGTAAATGAATTTCACTGTGCTTTCACCTGAACAAAATGCAGCCAATCATAAATGCAGAAATGAAAAGATGCTTCGGTACATGGCTAATGAGTAAAAACCGAAGAAACATAATTGATTTAGACATTCTTCTTATTACTTATCTTTTTCCATCTCGGCTTCACAAAATTTGAAGCTAGGCAACAGTATACACGATCAATCAGAAAGATAAGCTGCTTACGTTAAGTTTACGTGTGTCTGGTAATATGAAAACATAACAAAGCAAATCAGAATATTTTGTCCTCACCTCCAAAACAACTACCCCGAGAGCAACCCATTTCACAATCTTCCAGTTTTCTTTCAGAAAATCATATATGTCGTCAAAAACTCCAGTTTTGTCAGTTGGAATTTCCTGAAGAACAAAATTGTACCACAATTTACATTAAAAAAAAAAGAAATACCGTATTAACCTTTCAATATTAGTTTAAAAGATGGAAATGAACATCAAACCGAATTTAGAGGGGAAAGGACCAGGGAAAAAAAAAAACTCACTTCTTTCCAACTTTTGTCAAAGAAAATGAAGGCTGCACATCCCAGTTCCACCAATATCAACAAGATGACCAATACTGAATACTACTTTGGCTTAAGGAAACAAATGATTATAAACTGAATACACAGGAAGTATATCTATGCTTAAATGGACCAAATATTCCCTTAATCCCTTTGGATTAGCTAAGGGTTAACACATGATGTGCAGAGTTAATATATTGATGCACATAGATCATCATATTTTAGAGGGGCATAGATTATCATATTTTAGAAATAGAAAAGAAATTAGGTGCAAAATTTAAAACTAAGATGATGGTAGGCTGAAAACATTGCTAGACCAACTTTTTGATAGCATGCATACATTTTCATAAACATAAATATGGGAAGACCCTTTCCAGTTACACAGGAATTAAATGGCAAAGATGATGGCTCATGCAGCAAAATACAGCAGTTCGGCATCACCGGTGACATAAAGTGGACGGGTTTTGGCCAGAAGTAATCAAATGAACGATTAGGATACACAACTCAAGCAGCAAGCATTCCGTGTTACAGATCCAATACAACCAAAACAAGAGATGACAAAGACAATTACTCCTACACCAATAAATAAATATATAAACCTGCAAAGGAAAATGGTAGAAAATTAGAATTTCGTAGTACAAAGAAAGACTACTAAATTAAAGAAACACATTTTAAGTTTATTAAGTGTCAGAATAGGTCTCTTTAGTGAGTTTATAAGATGCATCATATAATACAGTAGCAACATTTGATATAACTGGTCCACTTAATAGATCTTAATTCAATTTTTGTAACAAGGCACTACTTTTGTGCCATGCATAGTTCCATGTAAACAACAGATTCAAGGACTCAAAAATTTAGGATTCACTGAAAAGCATTAAAACTTGCGGTTGTTTACGTCATAAAAACAATTCATTTAACAATATGAACGAATCCAACTTAAGCAAGATCACACCATCATCCTGTAGTATGGCCATAAATTCCTAATATAATTATTCAATTTGATTGAAATCCTAAGCCTATAGCTCTATCTTATAGTCCCTGATTTACCCACAACTCCAATTTTATCATTAGAAGCTCTCAAGTATGAACTCTTGATTTCATGCAACTAATACTGAGAAAATGAGCTAAATTTGACCAAAAAAATTATCCAAAATATGAATTAAAAATGGTAATATCAGTGAATTGGGAACATAAAAACACATGAAACACTGTAGAAGTTCCCATAATGAATATGTACTAGTGGTTTTCATAAACCGCCCAAACTGATCCACTCCAATCCAAATCAATCCAAAACCGCAGTTCAAAAGTTAAGTGGTTTGATCCTGTTTCTATAAATTTAATAACCAAGATATTGGTCCGGTTTACGGTTCAAAAATGCACAAACCAAAATGATATTTATACGCATGTGTGTGTGTCTATACACACACATTTGATGCAATTTTTGAATCAAAATTTCTTTTGCATTGATTAACATATATTGGGTAGTAATTAAACCATCATTCACATTAACCATGTAAATTATATATTTATATCATGAAAAGTCCAAATGTTGAAGGTCATGGAAAATATATTAGTACATATTATGTAAAAATTATACATAACTTTTTTAGTAATAAATGTAGAAAGAAATCAAAATTTGAATTATATATTGATAAATCGTTTAAATAATGACCTAGTGAAGAATTAGAAAGTGAAAATTAACATAAGATTGAAGAATTAAATAAATTTATTTTTAATTTTACAAATTAAAATTTTTTTCATATCTATAAAACATGTTTAAAGAATATATACTCGACTTAAAACCAACTAAACTGAACCAAATCACATTCATAAGGTTGGTTCAGTTTGAATTTTGTATAAACCACCATTATAGGTTTGGTTTCGATAAAGCTTCCAACTAAACCAACATGAACCATGAAAACCTTTAATATTGTGTACCATTTGTAAAGCTCCGGAACCTAGTTCTAGTTCAGAAAATAATACAAAGATACAGCAGCCATTGAACACTTTTGATAGGGAGTGATTGCTTTCTTTCCTCAATGCATTTACTAATCCTAAACAACAGCCTAAACTTGATGTTTAAAATCCCCTTTCTTTGGAATACTTTTATATCCTCCATCCATATTCAAATGCCTGCATTCAGTTGCATACTTCCACCCCAACAACTTCCCCCACCCCCCCACCCCACCCCAACAAAAAAAAATAAAATAAAATAAAATTTTGCCAAGCCTGATGTTTACTACTAATAATTAAGGTCAAAACCCTAAAATATAGCATCTTTAGCAATCCCTAATTAAGGTCTGCCACCCTTGTCCTGCAAAAATAGGGAATCACAGCCGGATGATCTAAAGGGCATGCATTAAGGCAACAAAATTTAAAGATAGGAGAAGTAAACATAGTGACGAATTTATATGAGTTTTCTGATTTCCAAGCTTCCGTCTTGTATGAGTTAGCTAATGACAATTAGCTATTCCAATTAAGTTAATAATGACAAAGAACCTAAATAATGAATATCTTCAATAACTCTTTTAATGCACGAAACACCCATTACTAAAAGAAGCAATTTCTAAATTTTTACTCGCATGAATTCTTCTATAAGAAAGAGGAGCATTCTTACCAAACTTGTTCAGATGCTAGCAGTACAGTTCAAGACTCTAAAGTTATTGCTACCTCATTATTTGAAACATAAAGGCGGACTTTCTTTCAACAAAAAGAAAATAACATGGACAACAAATATCTCAAAAAAAAAAATATATATATATATAAGCTCACTTTTATGCAAGAACCGACTAATAAGATGGAAACAAGAAGGTACCGCTCATATATACTGGCACCATGAACTATAAGTTATTAAGCGGGAAAAAAAATGTCACTTCATAAACAAACAAAGACTAATACAGTCAGAACAAAGAGGTCACCAATGGATACTAGGAATACATACTATATATTTCTTCATAGGAGAAGCATTCAGCAAAATACATCGAGAAGAGAAATATGCTGTCCAAGTGTCCCCAAAACTAATAACATGCCATTGTGTCTGTTTACACTTCTACACTATTGTTTCAGATTTTTTGAAAGCTCCCAATTGCTCTTGTTTAAGTTATCGACCAAATAGCTAAAAGAGCTTCTTCCCAAACTTCTTTAAGCTTAGTTTTAAGGAAAGCCTTGAGCTTCATCCTGAATTCTCTGTAAAGAGCCGCCTAATCATATTGTGGAAGCAAGTGACTCACCAGCTGCCTTTCTGCCTTGTCCCAAAGAATGTTTATTGGACAAATTTCCCCTCACCATTGTCGACTAACTAACCATGAAAATTCGTTCCAAAAATCTTCACCCTAGATCTATCAAAGCAACCTTTTTTTGATAACCCATGAACTAAATGCTATCAAATACAAAATAGCAATATGGACACCACATTAAAAGGAAATTTTAATAGAGCAATTTAGAATGTATCTTGCCCTTCTAAGGACAAGTAGCCTCAACCAAGTTCTGACCAGCGAACCAGATTTCAAGGCTTCTAACAACTCGAGCCTTACCCTCATATCCTGCAGGAAATACCTACTCCATACTCAAAACTGCTCAACCGAGCCTTACCCTCACCATCCAGCATCCACACTTTACAATAGCAAATCATATGGTAAAGTTTCAACACACAGTTAACCACACAACTCAGCTAGCTGAAACCTAAAATCAAAAGAACAAATAATTACATATAAATAAATAAACCTAACGTACCAAGCTTTTGGCAGCTTATCAAGAATGCTTTCTGAAAACGACACAGCCATAAGCATCGGCCGACCAAGTTGTATCAAATCCGAACCACCACTAACAGGCGATAATGACTCATCAGCAGCTGCTCTTTTATACTCAACAAATAAGTAGATTCCATAACCAACCATAGCGAGACCCACAAGGGTCAGCAAAAAGTTGAGAAGCTTCAGTATGCACTCCAAGCACCCCCTACAAGCCATAATTTTGACAGCTTTCTAAGATCCCTTGAATTTCAGCCCAGCCCTTCTTCTATTTCATCAATTAACCTGTCTTCTACCTTAATTCAAAACCCATAATTTTAACGGTTAAAAGCATCATATATATTCATGAGTCAAAATCAAATCATATATACATATGAAAAGAAACGAATTCATCTCTCAAACAAGAAAAATGAAAAAAGAAGAATCATCCAAACAAACACAAACACAAACACGACAAAGGAAAGCCAAATCCGAATTACATATGAAGATTTAGTCGCTTTCCCAAAAAAGGCATCGAGCATATGCAACCAAAACCGCAAAAATTCCAAAACTATTTAATGGAAATTTCATCAAAATCAATTTCAGTTCATTCAATTAAATCCCACAAAATAAATAAGTTCATTCAATTAACCGCAAATATTTATAAAAACGAAAAATACAAATTAAGAAATTTTTAATTGAAAACAATCTTGCGCTGATTAAGCTTCGGATCATGTAGAAAAAAATTCACAAATTGAGACATTTTCAATAATAAACAAAGAAATCGAAGAAAATTTGCTTACAGAATCGATGATTTATCGGACTGCGAGCTTTTTCGTTTTTAATGGTTTTTGTAGGAACGAGAGAGAGAGAAAGACAGCGAGCAAAGTCAGGAATTCGAAGCAGTGAGGTGAAATTAGGACACCTTTTCTCATGGTGTGAGTTGGCACTTTTTATCTTTCCACTCCCTCTTTCTTTTATTGAATGGGCGCCTTAAGTATTCCCAGTTGACACTTACGCCCTTAGCATAGGACCACCTAAATTGCCAACTGCTTCGGTTCGAACTGGATTTTTCTAGGGCACGTAATGGATTTCAATTGGGAATACTTGAGGGGCTATCCCTCCAGTAACTTCTAGACTGTTATAGATTCAGTTGTTGGTAGAAATAAAGCTTAATTTAATCCCACAATTTAATAAAAATATTCAATTTATCTAAAACTTAATTGGCTTAATAAAAAAAATCTAAACTTATTAGGTTTTTAAATTTGGCCTATATTTTTATCTGGCCAATCAATATTATATATTTATTTTTATTTATCAATTATAACTTTTATTTAGCGTCTATTAATATTTACCGATGTATCCGTTAATTGGATCTAATTTTTTTTCAAATCACGTTCATTGTGGACACACCATGTAAAAAACTAATTTGAACATAAAAATACATACAACGACATCATTTTATAATTGAACTTATTTTCAACATTTTAATTTCATTTTTTTTATCGTTGACTTTAGAGTAAATTGAAGCATCAATTTTTTTTTGTATATGATCATATAGCTAATAAGAACCCATTTACTGGATGAAAATTATCTAAAAAATGAACTCCATTAATAGACATTTCAGCAAACATTAACAGAATCTAAATAAAAATCATAATTAATAAAAACAAAATACAGAATATTGATTAATAAAATAAAAAATATTGGCCAAATAAAAAAAACAAATAAAACTAAACTTTTTTTATGATTAAGCCGAATTAATTTTAAACCGTTGAATTTACACTAAAAGAATAAGAAGTTTGATGAATATGGGCTGATTTGGAAATAGCGTTACTTCTATTAACTATCGGACACCTTCTTAGTATTTTAAACTCTTCTACCAATGTTAACGGTAGCAAGTTTTCAAAATAACAAAGTTTGCAAAAAAAAGTAAAATTTTTCTTCCTATTTGAACAAAACAACAATCCTTAACTTATTCATTAAGATTGAAAATATCATATTTCACCTTTTGATCAATTTAACTCTTGAACTTGTATAGAATAATTAAAAATATTTAATTTTACTTTTTAAGTCAATTCAATCCTAAACTTAATTAAAATAATTAAAAAATCATATTTCATATTTTGAGTCAATTTAATTTTTAGTTTTTCATTATATTTATAATGTAATAATATTTTATAGATATTTATTAAAACTGTAATTAAAATCAAACTGATTAATTTATTAAAAAATTAATTAATTATAAAATATACCCAAATGATATATGAAATATACTGTGAGTCACTCTATCTTGATTGATAATTTTAAACTCATAAATAAATATTAATTTGAACATTTTAAAATTAACCTCTACTAATGAATTACTACTTATGAAATTATTTTGTTGGTGAATAAATTAAAGTTATAATGCATGTTTTTAAATTTATTATATTATAATAAATTATATTTTTATGGATTTTAAATTTATATTCAGAAATATTGAAAAAGTTTGATATGAGTGTTTTTAGTGTAGGAGAAAAAGAGATAAAAATTCAATTATGTTAAATTAAAAAAATTATAATATATAAAAATCAAAACAAGTACAAGGGTTAAATTGACATAAAAAGTAAAATCGCATTTTTTTTAATCATTTTATACAATTTAAGGGCTAAATTGATCTAAAATATCAAATATGACATTTTTTATCATACTAAACAAGTTCAGAGACCAAATTAAATTTTATTCCTTTGAACAATGATCAATTTTGTCCAAAAGATTAAAGGTAATTGCAAAATAAAATATTTTAGTTTTCTATATTTGCAATTCCTATTCTATTCTTATGAAAATATTATGATATACTCATATTACCATAATAACAAATATATAATACCATCAATAAAAATAATTATTTAAAATAATGCAATAACAAATCCTTAACAATAGTTATGGTTGCACATTCATGCATATCTTGTTGCATTTAAAATAATTGTTAAATATTTACAAAATATTATAAATATATTTTTAATTTGTTCTCATATTTTAATTGTCTATTTGCCTTTTTTCTTTATGTTTGAGGTGTATTTTCGTCTTTTTTATTTTACTTTATAATTGAGATGCATTATTATTATTATTATTATTTTTTTTTTTTTTGTCTTGGATTTTAGTTGTAGCATAGGTAGGATGAGCCCAATCAAGTAAGGATTACAGTGGGACAAGATTTCTATTTTAGGAATCCGTTAAAATCAAATAATCAATCTCACTTTTTTTTTTCTTTAGGAATCAAGAACATTTATTCCCTTTAGAAAATCTCATAATTAGTGATATATTATTGTATTTTCTGTTATAGATGGGGCAAACGCCGTTAAACTTTTAAAAAATAATATTCGCAGTAGCTACTAAAAATTATAAATACATTTGGGTTCTTAAATTATATACTGTAATACTTTCATTTATACTTTCAAAATATTACTATGGTGTTCCTAACTTTTTGGACTTAAGGACTCAATAATGACTTTGAAACAAAATTTAGAATGTCATAATAATTTATCAAAAGAATAGGGATGCAAATGTTAATTATAGCATATAATTTAGGAACTTAGATAAATTTTACGCACTATAAAACATTATGAAATTTTAAAATTCAAACACTGAAAGACTTGATAATAAATTTAAAAACTCTTTACGCTTAAAGCATTTCATTGCTGGTAAAATAATTGTTCGAAAAAATTTTATTTCTCGATTAGGTCCGATTAATAAAATATATTTTATTATTTAAACGAATAAAATCTTATAGCAATATTCTAGAAAACCTAAATTATCCTTAAAAATCTTCAATTAAAAAGATAATGTGACCGTTAGCAGTGGAGAGATTCTCTCCACTACCTCGTCTCTTTCTATCTATATAAAGAGTCAGATACTAGAAGCTAGAGGCAACGGACATGACTCTCACACACGTCATTTCAAGAAATTCTCATTAACACAAATTAGAGAACAAAAAATATATTTTGTTATCAATTGATATGGTGAGCATGGAACATACCTTACAATTTTTTTGTCCTGAAACACAATCTTTCCATTCACCATGTCTAATGGCTCATCAAGAAACCCAAGCTTAGAGAAAGCGGCAAGAGAGCAAGAGAGATCCAATAATCAAGTATCAATGCCACCCCCTCTGGTGACCGATCCTTAAGTGACAGTTGCCCTAACTCGGGCATATGATTAGTTCACCACTGTACTTGAGCACTCGCTAACCAAGCCTTAGCAGGAGAATGAGCTTCAATTCCTAAATAGCAAAAGCACGCATGATGATGGTGATCAAAAGCTTCCAAGTCTCTCTAATAGATCGAAGAGACAAAAGAACCATAAGCCTTTCCAGGAGGAGCCTTTGACCCAACTATTGGAAGGCAAAACTGAAGCTCACCATATCTCTTATGTGCATGAGAGTAAGGAGCTCGCCCATCCTCTAACGAATAGCACTAATCTTTGCAGTGTTGTCAAGAAAACTTTCAGAGAACGTAAAGAGCATGGAGAGATAAGAAATTTTGGACTTAGAGATGATTCTCCGCTGTCTTCAAACATTCTGAGCTCAGCTTTCCCACTGAAGTTCAAGATGTCAATCTTCCAAACCTATGATGGCAGTACCAATCCCCACAATCACTTAGCAGCATTTAGAATACACATGTATTTGCATACCATTTCAAATGACATCATGTGCAGAGTTTTTCCAATTACACTTAAAGGGACTGCCCAAAAGTGGTACCATACGCTGAAAATTAGCTCCATCCAATACTTTTCCCAACTATCTACACTATTTAGAGCTCAATTCATCACCAGCATCCTTTTGAGAAAAATTTCCTCTGACCTTATGATTGAAGCGAGAGGAAGAGAATACTAAGGTAGTACGTGATAAAATTTTAAAGACTTGCAATGCAAGTGGAGAACCTGAACGACAAAGTTACCATCAGCTCCATGGCAAAGAATTATAATAAACTTTTTAAAAGTATAAAGTGATGACCCTTCTCTATCTTTTGCAAACTAATGGCAAGAGCTTATCAGTACAGAAAACTTAATGAAGCCTACCTTGCAAGATAAAATAGCTCACCTCAAACTGATAGAAATGGTGGAAGGCAATTCTCATCTCCAAAAAGGTGAAGGTCGCCCATCGGACACCCAAAAATAAGCTACCCAATCAAAGCCCCTTATCACAGAGAGATCAAGTTCACTAAAGAAAGGGAGTTCACCCCCCCAAAATAAATCATGATATGAGACACTAACATGGATATTGGAATAAGGTAATAAAGTACAGATAAGCTTCTTTAGATACCATCGGATGTAGAGATAGGAGCCGAGACTATGAGTTTTATAGAGACATTGGACATGACAATGAAGCTTGCTGGCAATTTAAAAGAGAGTTAGAACGTCTTGTACAGAAAGGCAAACTAGAGAAGTATTAGGAGAGATCAAAAGGGTCTACCGATCTAAGGTGTAGAAATGACTATTTATTTTAAGTTTTTATTGAGGTTTTTCATAAAAAAAATCATTTCTCTTACTTTGATCATCGAACATAAGTAGCCCTTACGAGCTACAAAAGCTCATTGATGAATGGACTTAAGCAGTCCTGGCTAAGCTTTAAAGAGCTCTTTGACATATGGACTTAAGCAGTCCTTGCCAAGCTTCAAAACGAGCTCCCTAACTTATGAACTTAAGCAGTTGTGGCCGAGCTTCAAAACAAGCTCTTTAACAGATGGACTTAAGCAATCCTAGTTGAGCTTCAAAACAAGCTCCCTGACTTATGGACTGAAGTAGTCCTAGCCGAGCTTCAAAATAAGCTCTTTGACATACAGACTTAAGTAGTTCTGGCTAAGCTTTAAAATAAGTTCTTTGACATACAAACTTAAGTAGTCCTTGTCAAGCTTTGAAATAAGCTCTTTGACATACTGATTTAAGTAGTCCTTGCCAAGCTTCAAAATAAGCTCTTTCACATATGGACTTAAGCAGTTATGGTCGAGCTTCAAAACAAACTCTTCAACATATGGACTTAAGCAGTCATAGTTGAGCTTCAAAATAAGCTTTCTAACTTACTGACTTAAGCAATCCTGGCCGAGCTTCAAGATAAGCTTTTTGACATATGGACTTAAGCAGTCCTGTTCGTGCTTCAAAACAAGCTCTTCGACGTGCGAACTGAAAAAGTCCTAGATGAGCTTCAAAACAAGCTCCCTGACTTACTAACTTAAGCAGTCCTAGTCGAGCTTCAAGACAAGCTCTTTTACATATGACTTAAGCAGTCTTGTTGAGCTTCAAAATAAGCTCACTGAGTTATGGATAAGTAATCCTGGCCTGGCTTCAAAATAAGCTTTCTGACATATGGACTTAAGCAGTCTTAGCCGAGCTTCAAAAATAAGCTCTCTAGTAGATGGACTTAAGTAAATGCACACAGAAATAGTTTGCAATAGATAGACATATTTGAACATAAATGACCAAAACTTGTGGGAGACTCTTGATAATAAAATATATTTTATTATCTAAAACAAATAAAATCTTATATCAATATTTTATAAAATCTAAATTATCCCTAAAAATTCTCAATTGCAAAATTTTCTCCACTACCTCATCTCCTTTTGTCTATATAAAGGGTCAGATACTAAAAGCTACGGGCAATGGACACAACGCTCATACACTTCATCTTAGGAAATTCTTATTAACCACAAAATAGAATTTAAATAGGTGTTTATGCCCTCCGAGTTCTTATATAAAAACTCTTTTTATTGGTCTCTATAGCAATGTTATTGTATGTTTAAGATTGACTTTGGAATTTTACTTTTTATTTGTATTTCTTAATTTTATTTCAAGGTACAGGTAGTCTCAGAATTACCTCAAATCTAATTTTAAGGCCCACATTATGGAAAAATTCAATGAAAAACTTTTGCACCAAAAATATGTTTTTACCTATAAAATTGACTAATTTCCATACAATCCATTTCTTTTTAGGGCTAGACTGGCATTTCCTACGATTAAATGGGTTTTTTAGAGTCAAGGGTAATAGAAGTTGGCTAGAGCTAAAAATCAAATTGAATCAATCTAATTCAATTTTTTTATTCCATTATTTAGTTATCAATGTAGTTTTGGTTTAAAATTTTAGACAATTTTAATTTCGTTCTTCAATTCAATTATACGAAATAAGTTATTTTAGCTTAAAATCGATTTGAATTAATCAAATTGAACCGCTAAGTTCAATTCAATTTCAAACTTGAATCAAACTAAAGTTTATTCAAAGTTGAACTAAATTGATTTAGATTGATTTATCTCAATTTGATTTATCTTTTTTTACTTAGTTTTTTAAGAATTTAAAAGATTGAAGGGGTCATTAGGTAAATGTCATATTCAAGGTTTCATTTTTTAGTAAATGCAATAAAATATTAAAAATTGAAAAACTAACACATTTGGTTAAAGAAAAAATAAAAATACTCAAAGTAACCTCAAACAACATGACGCTGAAAAAAAGGAGACACTGCAAAATAGGAGAAAAAAAGGAAACGCTGAAAAAAAAAAAAGAGAAGGCTAAAAAAAAGGAAATTCTAAAAGGGAAAAAAAAGGGAAACAAAGAAACACGAAATTTAGAAAAGTAAATCCCTATATAATTTATGTGATTCAACAACGAAGATAATGACAGCAAAAATGATAATAACGATAGTAAATATGATGTATATACTATATTAATAAATACTGTAAAATCAATTAAATATAGAATAAATATATAGATGTCAATTAACACATTGGATCAAATCAAGTAAATATATTGTATATATATACTATATCAGTAAATACGATGTGTGTGTATATATATATATACACACATTATATCAGCATCAAACAAAATAGAATCGAAAGTTCTGACTTATCTCTACAAAACATAAATAACATCCATAGTGGTGACAGTTTTTTTGATAAAAATTAAGTTACTGATACGCTTATACAAAAATAAAATCATAGAATAGAAACGAAGAATAGAATACGAGAGATGACTAAAAATGAAGAAACGAAAAATAGAAGAATAGATATTGAAAACAAAAACGTTGACAAAGAGTGAAGAAACGAAAAAAGAAGACGAGATCTGGTTGCAAAAAAAAAAAAAAAAAACATAGCAACAAAGAAAAAAATTGAAAAAAAGAAAACGGGCATTAAACTAGAAAAGTAATACAAAAGAAAAATACTAAGCAATTAAAACACTAATAATTAAAATAAAAAATTAATAAAAAAAAACACAAAGTCATTAAAACTCTAATTTCCTAACAAACAAATACATAATAAAATAAAAAAGGATATAAAAATAAAAAATAAATTCAAAATGACAAAAATTTAAATTGAAAAAGTCAACATAACATTCTCTACTTTCAAAAAATATTATCGCAAATATTTATTGCAAATATATGATATGTCCAATATGCGTCAGACTTGAACTTGTAATCTTTCACATACTAAAGCCATGTTCAGAATGGACTATGAAGTAAAGAATAGAATAGAAAATATGGAATAGAATGGACTAGGTTGCTTTTTATTGGATTTTAATTAAAAAAATAATGCCAAATCAGCTTATATCTTTTAAATAAAAACAAAATTTAAATATTAATTTTATTAACGTAACACTTTCAAATCTCGCCTCATTAGTTACATAAACAATTGTATACATTATTTTATTCAACATGTATATTCTTATTATATTATTTTGCTAAATTTAATTATTTATTAATTATTATAATATTTTTAGAATTCAAATATAATTTTAAATCTGTTTTTAACATCTAATTTAATAAATAAATAATTTTTAAGTTATAAAATAGTCATTTTTTAATTTTAACATAAAATTTAAATACATTTTGTAATCAAATTTTAGAATATTTATTTGTTATATTTGGTTTTTTGACTTTCTTTAAAAAAAAAGCATAAAAATTGACAAATATGACCTCAATGTTAATATCAATAGACTTTTACCACTTTGCCACTGTCTAGTTGCATTAACATAGACTCTTACCACTATTAATTTTAGGTCGAATATACAAATTGACCTTTATATTTGCACAAAAAAAATTTTTTGTCACATCAACTTTTAATATAAAGGCCTCCTGAATTGATTCTTTTGTAATTTATGTACAACTGACCAAGTAAAAAAATAGAATGTGATATACATTCAGCAAATTAGCGAATTAGGTCTGCTAGGCTTGCATGATGTGCCAACCACATCATCGATTAAATGTATAAATTACCTCACATATTTACACAAAAAGATCTTTTTGTCACCTTAACATTCAAAATGACCTATTGATTTTTTAGACTTGTTTTTTTATTTATGCATTGACTAAGAAATGATGTTTTTCAAAATCAGCACACGTGTTATGTAATCAGACAATTTATCTCTAGTCAGACGTGCATAAATTACAAAATAACAAATTTAGGAAGGCTAAAAGGTCATTTTGAAAGTTTAGGTGACAAAAAAACTTTTTTTATGTAAGTACATAGATCAATTTATGTATTTAACTATTAATTTTCTCTAATCCATGAGGACTATGGCCTCTTTGAGCCCCTCTCTTTTCGTTAAAGAAACTCACACATCTAATTGTTGTAGGCCGAATTCACTAGTTTGGTTCGATTGATTCAATTCAGATGTAAATTTCAATTTGGTCTGATGTAAGTTTATTCTATGATCTTGAGTCGGTTTGAACTGAACCGACCATTTTGCTTGGCCCTAGCTATGGCCCTTCCAGCCTCTCTCTCCGTCTGTGAAACTCACCATCTCAACTGCTCTAGGCACAAGATTTTCTGTCAAATATTTGTTTTTCAGAAAATGCTTTTTGGTACTCTCATTTTTTCTCTTTTGGAAGAGGACCCAAGGCTTCCAACATTATTAGATTCCTTTCACTTTAAACATTTTCCCTTTTCATTGTCTAGAACCAGATTCCATACACGGAGATGGTTGAAATTGAAAGATAATTATGGCCGGGGCAATATAGTCAATTGGCTTGGAGGGGCACTATCATTTTGTTGTTATATACGCAGGTAATGGATGAAAAACGACGACGCGGTGCGTTTTGTCGATTCTTGCACATCCTTTGTAGATAATCCATATCCTTCACAGTATTAAATTGTCGTTTAAGAGGACATCTAAATGTTACACCTAGATTTTCTTTTTATTTTTTTAAATTCTTATTTGATCCTTAATTAATCATATTTCCAATCAAATAAGAATTTTATTCTCATGCATGCAATTAATTAATACTTTTCATTTAAGTATTTAATTTTAAAATAACATTAAATATATAAATTGACATGTGTAGTAGTATCCTCAATTTTTATGTTGATTCATCAAATTTAAATTTTCAATTCCTAAATTTATACTTATTAAATTATAATATTATATATATTAGATGCTTCAACTTATAAATTTAAATTGTATATCAAGGCATAGCCTAATAGCGAGTTCATTAGAACCTGTAATAGATCCATATTCGAATCCTTCTTTCAATATTAAGAAAAAAATTAAATTTATTGAACATTTATAGTATCTATCTAGCTATATCTATACTATATATAAAATGAGAATGAGAAGAAATAATAAAATTACTTATAGTGATTTTAGTGAAATTTTAGGCTATGTTAATTTTCGTAAAATAACTTGTAAGAAAAAAATTTGTTGAAAATATTTTTCTTGAAAAATAATTTTCAAACAATTTATTTTTTGTTATTTAGTTGTAATATTGAAAATTAATTAAAAATATTAAAATCACTATTTCATAAGACCATAAAAATATTAATAATAATTCAAATTTTATTATTAAATATGAAAGGAATAAAAAAATATAAATTATGAAAGTCTCTAGGCCGATGGTGGTAGTCGGTGGTAAACGGTGACAATATCTGAAAAATGTTTTACTCTCTTAAAAATAGAAAGTTGTTTTTCTTAAAAAATGATTTTATTTTCCTTTGACTATGAATATATTTTTCATTGATTTATTTTTCTGAATACCCCAAACAATGGAAAATTAAGAAAAAAATTTTTAAAATATATATATATATATTTAAAATATTAATATGGTTAGGTATTTAATATAACACATCATATTTTTAAAATATATATATATATATATATATATATATTATAGTAAGAAATTTAAAAATTTTATAATTTATTTTATAAATTTATTTTAAATATTTGATTCTATTTTTATTATAATTAAAATATTTTATTTAGGAGAGAGATAATATATATATATATATATATATAACAACAAAATTTCAAATATAATATATATAATTAAGCATTTTACAATTTTAAAATCTTTAATTTTTAATTTATTTTTTTTTAAAAATATATGTATATAGGATGAACAACAATTGAAAATTTTAATTTTTAAAAAGTATTACATATAATATTTTATTATTATATTTATATATATTGAAATAAATTTATTAATAAATTTTAGATAAATGAAAATTTAAATTAAGTTGAAATGGCTATATATAAGCAAACTGCTGATTTATTAATTAATAATTATTTTTGTATTAATCTTATATGAATTTTTATTTTAATATTATAAAAATTTAAATAATGTAAGATAAAAATTATAATCAATATTTAATATTAAAAATAAAAATAAGTATAAATAATAAGTAAAAGATGATATAAAAGATTGAACGAGTATGAATAATGAATATAGTTAATATGAAACGTATGTCATAAAAAGCTTAATAATTAAAAATATAAAAATAATTATTTAACAATGTAATTTTTTTTATCATAAATTATCTCACTATTAACATCTAATAATTAAAAATATTTAAAATTTATATATTAATGAGTATAATTTTACAAATTAAAATATTTAATAAAAGAAATTTTATAAATTAAATGCTCTAATAAATCAATTCAAATCTTCAAGAATCCTAATCTATAATGTATCTATGGTATATATAAATGTGGATGAGGGAAATAAAAGAAATTTCAATAATATTTTTAATAAAATTTATAGTAACCTAAAATAACCTCAATTATATCAAACTAAAAATTTTAATTTTGAAATATATAATATTTTTATGAATTGATTGGATATAATTTTTTAAAATTTTTTTTAATTAAATGGATGGATATATATAGATAATTAAGTCCTCCAAAATTTTTTTATTTTTTTGATTTTTTAAAATTTATTTTGAATCAATACATATGATAATAAAGATAAATGAAAATTTTTATATTCTAAACATTAATTTTATTATAGTTGCAATTGAAAAGATTTTATTTGGAAAGATAAAGAAAAAAATATATTCTTTTATCCTTTATATTCTTTTTACATTAGTACAATTTCATTGGATATATTTTTCAAAAAGATTTATTTATATTTTGACTCCAACTATTTGTCAATCAATTTTTTAAAAATATTAATAATTTTATTGTTAATATATTAATAATATATTTTATCATTAATATATGTTAATAATATATTAGTAATTCTATCGTTTATCATCTTACTTTTAAAGAAAACACAAAAGATTCTATTAATAAAAGATATTCGATATAAATTTTAAAATAATTTAAAGCTTGAGTTTCATTCTATGAATCTTTAAAATTTTCATTTTTTTAATTTATTTTTAGTATTTATTATTTTTTATGCAATTTTTTTTATTTAGTCCTTTTTTTTATTTTTCTTTACATAAATATGAAAATATTTTTCATATCGTTAATCATGTAAATTTGTATTATTTTCTATCTAATTTTCAGAATACAGCAAAATATCAAGAGGTAACTAAAATATTATTAGAGAATTAAAAATGAATTTGACCACAAAACTAAAATATGTACACAAATCGATAACGCGATTATTAATAACAACTATGTCATAAATCATAAATCGATCATCAGCTTCTTCAGAACAGATCAATCTCAAAGAAACTGACTGACTGAGCTCTAGAAGGAACATGCGAATAAGAAGAAGCCAAGTTAAGGCTAATACAGAGCGTTTCACGGACAAGGAGACACGGCTCCTGAGATGACATCGTAGCGGTAAGTGTTTCAGCTGTGTGATTTGGCTATTGCTTGATTTTGATCGGTGCAACGAGATTTGGCAATTGCTTGATTTGAACCAAAAATATCTATTCACATAAATTGTAACTTGTCGGGATAATTGTTTAATTCAACTGGATATAGCTAGACTTTATGTTCAATTATATGTAGCAAGATTTTAGGTTTAAATATTTAAAAAATATCATTTTAGTTGAATTAGATTAAATTTTAAAAGATAAGATTTTAGTTTAATTATATTAGGTTCTAAAAATTTTAAATTATCTTTACTACATATATTAAATATTAAATTGCAAAAAATAATTATATTGGCTAATTAAAACACAAAATATAAAGAAAAAATTCAAAATTTTCTAAAAAAAAAAAATAGAATACTAAACAAAGAGAATATGTTAAAACTTTCTTTTTGTTTCAGTTTTCATATATATATATATATATATATATATATATTAAAATTAAAAAATTTAGAATTCTATATATCTGTATTTTCTTCCACTACTCTCTCTTCTCCCTCGATTCAAAGGCTCTACAAATCAATCTTCATTCATAGTTAGGTTCATATGCAAATTGACCCTAACACTTTATAGAATTTATTCTAAATTTAAATTTTTTATTAAGTGTATAAATTATTTTGATTAACTTGAATCAAATTAACCATTATCAATAAATATGATAATGCCAAAAATAATTTTTTTTAAGTAAAAAATTAATATTGCCATCATTTTCAACATAATTAATTATGTAATAAAATAAAGTAAAATAATTAATTATGGAAATATGTATTTAATACAAACATTTCTTTTCAAAATTAAAATTTTTTTTCTCATCATTTATTCCTTTAAAATCACTGGAGGTTATATTCATTATTTCAAATGTTACTATGAGCAAAATAGCACTGCTCCTTGCAAAATTGAGTTTAAATATTTAATCTCTTATTCAAAAACTTCCAAACAAACTGAGGAGCAGTGCTCCTTCATTAATAATTATTTAATGTTTAATATAGCAAAGTGGGAAAAGGAGAGCACTCACAAAAGTTTGAAGATAAACACGTGGGAAGCAAAAGGTGTACGTGTTGACGAAAGGTTATGAGTAGAGTTGAGAGTCCCACGACAAAGGTTGGCTGGAGAATATGCTGTTTTACTTTAACGGTCGTTCAAGACATCAACTACCTGTCAACAAGGTTTTTCCATTTTCATTTTCTTTAGACTTTAGGATAAATAATAATTATTTAATCCTTTTAAGTTTAGTTATTATTATTATTTTTTTGAAATATAGCCAACGTTAAAAGTTAGTATTATCAATTAGGTAGTTTTCTACTTTATATATTTTCAATAAATTTGATATTCAAGCAATGTAGGATTCTTAACGCTCACGATGTTTGATTAATTTTATCGAATTTCGCATTTTGCTCGATGAGTGATTGATAATATTTAAATAATTATTATACTATATTATTATTTTGAAAAAAGGAATTATTTATAATTTATATTGAGATTAATAATAAAAATATATTGAATAAATTTAATCACAAGAAGTACATTGAAATTCGGAATCCAGAATCAGAAGTATAGAATTGAAAGTTTGATTCAATGAAGGAGTCGTTGCAGAAAACGCCTTAATTGCCTTTCCGAGGAAATTGGCTCGCTTTTTTGTGGGCTTTGTTTTTTACCAAACAAGAGTTTTTGAATAACAGATCCAAGGTTTTCTCATACTTGCCCATTGGGCTTCCAAGGCTCAAAATGAGAAAACAACTAAAATAGTAGCCTTCTATTAAATGTCAAAAAAAAAAAAAATCTATTATGAAATATAATACATAGAAATGTAATAGATAGAAGAAGAAAGAGTAAAGAAAAATTAATTTTATATTGTAATCTTGGTTATGCAATCCATAAAATTAACGGCTATTTATAGAATACAAAAAGTCATCTTTAATAGAAATAATTTTACACTAAAAGATATAACATTTTATTCCAAAGGGCATAACTTTTTATTCTAAAAGACATAATTTTTGGATAAATAAATATTATCTTTAATAAATTTAATGGACATCTATTATATTATATAGTTTCATAACATTCCTCCTTGGATGTCCATTACATAAAGAATATGTCTCATTAAAACTTTAGTAAGAAAAAACTCATTGGGAAAAAAATCCTAGCGAAACAAAAAGAGTACAGTATTCTTTGTATTTTAAAATTTTATTTCTCCCCATGACGAAAACATCACTGCTTGTCTTATTCTTTACTGTATCATTCTTTTAAGGAATATAATATATTTTAATATTATGGAGATTTGTTTTCTATGTAAGCATACTATATGTACCTTGTACATATTAAAATATTAATTCAATTAAACATATTACTTAATTGCTTCGTAAATTGTGATGTCTTTTATAAATAAAAAAATGTAAATCATATATCAATCATTATGAGTATAATTATCCTTAAGATATATACTCAGTATATTACTATTGTACTTCAGGATATAATATTTTCATTATTGCAAAAAAATATAATACTTCAGAATTAAAGAGTTCTTTATCATTTTTGGAGGTCGAAATTAATTCTTTATTTCATTAATAATCTAATAACTATCAGTTTCATTAATGGATGAGTACTATCCATATAAAATTATTTTAATCCCTTGAATTATATGTACTGATTAATGAACATATATTTCATTTATAAAATGTTCGCTCTTCAGAGCGAGGTAAAATTTTGTACATTCAAATTCTTTTATTTCAAATTTCTTATATGAATACTTCACTGTATTTTGGAGCTCTACTAGAGTCAAATGAGATTTATATTATTAACATAGACAACAATAATATCAAATTCAGATGTAAACCTTTTTATAAAAATATATGAACAAATTAGATATTTCTTTATCATATATATATATATATATTTATTGAGGTGACTATACCACATGCATCTATATTACTTTAATCCATACAAAGATTTTTTATATGCTTCAAGCATTTTAAATCCTTCGGAGACTTTTGTATATTTCATTAAAAAAGAATAAAAACACGATGAATATATCATATATTTATTTTTCATCAAAGATCATGTCATTTTTGTTTAGCCATATATTTAAGTTGATTATACCATCAGATTTCCTTAATTTGTATAGAAGTCTTTATAATTTACTTGAATACATTTTCAAAAGTTTCAATTTTCATTCTTCAAACATGTTTTAATCCTTCAAGGATTATCACTATCAAGTAATCCATATAAAACTCTATATAATTTTTCAAAAATTTGAATTTTGTACTTCAAGCAACTTAAATCTTTTAGGGATTTTTATATAGATATCCATAAATCATATAAAATAGATAATCATTTTATGTCTATATGCCCTTAATAAGACTTATATTCAAGATTCTCATAAGTCTTCATAATATTAAGTATTATCGCATATGTAAAAGTACAATCGATATTCATTTTATATCGATTATATCTTTCCTTAACATGACATAACTTGTCGAGATCTCGTTATTTTCATCGAATTCATTAATTTCAAGTACCTAAATTTCTTCTAAAAATTTATTAGTTATGTCTAAGGTCTCTTCTGGAGATTACTCTTCTGGAGATTTCTTTCTATGATTTGCATATATAACATATTTACTCCTTTTCATTTTTCAATGATTCTTATCCTTGGAACTGATCAATCTACCATGCTTCAGGTGTAACGCCCCAAAATTTCAGATCTTAAAATGATATTATTTAGGCGAGTCATGAATGGTATCACCCGAGGGAGAAAAAAATATTTTATTTGAACTCGATAATGATATTGAGCATAATTAATAATTGTGGAGTCAAATAACATTTGGAAATAAATTATTTGAAGAATATTTAGAGTCATTGGATTAGAATACCTTGACTTGATCTAAGCCATACACTTGTCAAATTTTGGTGAATTAGCAACATTTGCTTTGTTGACTTGGTCAACAAA
>CANUEP010062914.1:0-49869 GCA_947857235.1 Jatropha podagrica | reverse complement strand
TACTCTATACAAATGAATGGTCTAGATTACATGGATGATTCTAGAATTATCTAGAGATTACACCAAATATCTATTGAGTAGAATAATGTAGAGTAGTGTGGAAAATTCTAGAAAATGGGCTCAAGCCTTGCAGCCCAATTAAGCACCCTTCTAAGTCTTGCCTATAAATTGCGAGGCTGCCTTCATTTTTGTGTAGCTTCTTGTGCGGGGCGTAACAATATACCTTTACAACTCGAGAAAGGGAAGACCATTTGCATTTGTCCACGCAGCCATGCCATAGTGCCATTTGGAAAAAAAACTTCATTAAAAGGATGATGAAACCAAAAATCTTCGTTGTGAGTCAATCGGGTGGGTGTTGGATTCCTACTATATGTGCTTCAATAATTATGTGGATTTTGAAGAAAGAGAGTTTATTTCTTTGTATTGTTATATTCTCTATACAATTTCTATTCTATATATACATAAAAGATGGTTTTAATATGGTAGTAATCCAAATAGGACAAAATCCTAAACTGGGAAAGACAATTTTCTCTTAATTCCACAAATCTCAACACTCCCCCTCAAGTTGGTGCAAAGATATTACATATGCCCAACTTCCAAACCAAAGGATGAAACAACTTACTACTCAAGCCTTTTGTGAAAGCATTAGCTAGTTATTCTTTTGAAGCCACATAGGAAACTTTAATGGAACCTTCAACTATTTATTCTTTATAAAGTGACGATCAATGTCTATATGCTTAGTTCGATCAAGCTGGATTGGGTTATTCATTATACTGATGGCTGCTTTACTATCACAAAACAAGGATGTATATGTTATTTCAAACAACTTTAATTCTTTCATCACTCTATGCAACCATAGAAATTCATAAATTCCTTGTGTCGTGGCTCTATACTTGGCTTTTGCAATGGACCTAGCAACCACAGTTTATTTCTTGCTTATCCATGTGACCAATTTTCCACCAAGAAAAACACAATAACTTGAGGTCGATCTTCTATCATCAAGGGAACTAGCCTAATCTGCATCTGTATAGCCTTTTATTTTCAAATGGCCATGTTTGGAAAATAATAACCCTCTACCTAGAGCTAATTTCAAATATCTTAAAGTTCGATGCATAGCTTCTAAGTGAGATTTTCGAGGGTCATGCATGTACTGACTCACCAAACTAACAACATAGGCAATATATGGTCTAGTATGGGAAAGATAAATTAGTCTCCCAACCAATCTCTAATATCTGCCTACGTCGACTGGACTTCCCACTGCAGCTTGAAGCTTGTGATTAACTTTAATGGGTGATTCTACGGGCTTACATCCCAACATACCAGTTTCTTTAAGGAGATTAAGAATATGCTTTCTTTGAGAGACAAAAGTTCTTTTTTTAGATCTAGCAACTTCAATTCCAAAAGAGTATCTCAACTTTCCCAGATCCTTAATCTCAAACTCCCTGGCTAACAAATTTCTCAAGTGAGTCATTTCTTCTTTATTATTCCTTGTCACCACTATATCATCAACATGAACAATAAGTAATGTGATCTTACCTGCATGATTTTTAATGAACAAGGTATGATTAGCATCACTTTGAATGTACCCAAAAGAAAGCATGGCTTTACTAAACCTTTCAAACCATGCTCTTGGTGACTATTTCAGCCCATATAATGACTTCTTCAGCTTGCACACTTTCCCTATAGTCTTGTCATCAACAAAATCCTGGAGGAATCTCCATATACACCTCTTATTTTAAATCACCATATAGAATGGCATTTTTAACATCAAATTGATGTAGCTCCCAATCAAGGTTGGCTGCACAAGACAATAAGATTCTAATAGTGTTCATCTTGGCTACGGGGGCAAATTTTTCTTGGTAATCCATTCTATAGGTCTGATTGAATCCGTTGGCAACCAATCTAGCCTTGTACCTCTTGACTGAACCATCTGCCCTATGTTTAACCATGAAATTACAAGATCTCATGTCTCATTTTTTGCCAAAGCTCTCATCTCTTCAACCATTATAGCCTTCCATTTTGAGTCCTGTAATGCCACTTGCCAATCTTGCGATATAGAATCAGAAGAAACAAAAAAAAAAAAAAAAAGGCTCTATAGGAAGGGGATAGAGCATTATAGGAGATAAAATGAGAGATGGGATGTTTAGTGCACGTTCTAACTCCTTTTCTAAGAGCAATATGAATATCAATGTTATTGTTAGAAGGGCTAGAATCAAGATTAGAATCAGAATCAATAGGGATTAAAGAAGACTCACCAGGTTCTTGTTCTTCTGTATTTTTCAGAGACTGAAATTGGAGAAGACAGTTGATCGGAGGTCTCATGCTCAATGGTTGCATCTGTATTAGTCCATTGAGTGTAGGTTTTCAAATCAAGTCTATCCAATCTTCCTAAAGTTTTGGGTGGTTGGTCTCTCTTATTATCTATTTCTATTGGAATCTCCCCTTGGAAAGGATTGTCAACTATCACCTCTTCCTTTTGATATTTCTCCCCCTGAAGAGGTGACTGGGCATAAAAATAGGCTCAAATTCTCTAAAGGTAACATTCATACTCACAAAATATTTGCTAAAAGGAGGATAATAACACTAGTATCCTTTTTTAGTAGTAGAGTAACCAAGAAACACATACTTCAAGGCTCTAGGATCTAATTTGCTTGGACCATTTTGATGGACAAAACAAACGTAACCAAAGACTTTAGTAGGCACAATATAAGAATTTTTTCCTTGAAGAACCTCTAATGGAGTTTTAAAATTCAAAGTACGAAGAGGCATACGATTGATAAGGTAAGCAGCAATTAAAATAGCATCCCCCAATATGGTTTGCAAAGATTCATAGTAAACATAAGTGACCTAGCAACTTCCGACAAATGCCTATTTTCCTTTTAGCTACTCCATTTTGAGCACTAGTATTGACATAACTAGTTTGATGTATGTTACCATTAGAATCTAAATAGATATGAAAAACTACATTCATGTATTCAGTACCATTATCAGTTCTTAGAATTTTAAAATGCGCATCAAATTGGGTGCAAATCATTTTATGAAAGTTCTGAAAACACGAAAAAACTTCATCTTTTGTTTTCATCAAATAAACACAAGTCAATCTAGTGCAACAATCAATAAAGGTCACAAACCATTTATAACCAGAAAGAGAGATGGTTTTAGTAGGACCCCATACATCAGAGTGAATAGTGGCGAAAGGAATCAAGCATTTATTATTAATTGGCGGATAAGAATACCTAGTGTGTTTGACAATTTCACAAGCATCACATACTAAATAATCCAAATCACACTTAATAACTAAAGTGGGAAACAAACGTCCTAAAATAGAGAAAGAGGGATGGCCAAATCTCATATGCCATTAAACAACTTCATGGGAAGGATTTCTAGGAGTTCCTAACAAAGTTTGACTTGTATCTGGATTTGAAAATCGAAAAACGTCATCCAACAGATACAGCCCATCGCCCAAGCTACCACTACCAATCATTCTCTCTGTGTTCAGTTCCTGAAAAATATAATGAGTAGGGTAAAAGGTTACTTTGCAATTAAGTGCTTCCATGTTTAAGCTAATAGATAACAAATTAATGGAAAATAGAGGAACATAGAGAACAGGAGAGAGTTTAATATTGGAAGTACAATCAATAGCACCTGAGCCAGAAATCGGTACAAAGGAGCCATCCGCAATATGAATTTTTTTTGTGCCTTGATACTTATAATATGTGAGAAAATATTTTATAGAGCCTGTTGTATGTTTATTTGCTCCTGAATCTATCATCCAAGAGGGTTTCACAATTTTTGTAAGAGAGGTAAGAAAAGAATTACCTGAATTAACAAAATTAGAAGCTACAACGGATAAGGAAGAATCAAGCTATGAAAACAACCATTTCAAGGATTGAATTTCCCTATCAAAAAAGCAACCAGCAGTAGATGATTCCTTAGACAAAGCTCCAGTATCAGATACGTGTGCCTGCGGTCTAGACGAACTGACTCGATTCCCTCCATGCCCCTTATTTGGGCGTCCATTTAATTTCCAGCAAATCTCCTTAGTGTGCCTATTCTTCCCATAATAGTCACAAAACAAATGATCTTTATCTGAAGAATCTGCCTTCGCATCCTGTATATGTTCTTTTATAGAATTTGCAATCAACCATGCTTTATCCATTATAGATCTGTGAACCATGAAACTCCTCCTAATGTCCTCTTGCTGTACAAATGAGTATGCCTGTTGCAAGGATGGAAAAAGGATCCCGTCCAAAAACTTGTACTCTAATCTAATCATACTTGTTATTTAGACTAGCCAAAAAATTATAAACTTGTTCTACCTCAATCAACTTCCGAACTTGAGTCACATCATCAGCACATTTTGCTTGAAATTCTTGATAATAGTCCAGTTCCTGCCATAACCTGCTAAGTTCAGCAAAATATTGAGCGATAGTCATATCTCCCTACTTGGTTTCATGAACTTTCTGTCACAATTCATACCTTTGAGCATAGTTTCTAGTTTGCGAATAAGTCTGTGAAGCAGCATCCCATATTTTCTTAGCAGTATCAAGAAGTAAATATCCCTATGAAATGGAAGGTTGCATAGAATTTATTGGCCAAGACATAATAAGGGAGTTCTCTGATTTCCACTTATTATAACCTGGATCTGTAGGAACTGGTTTTGGTGCTCCAGCATCAAGATATCCTTATAGACCTCTAGCCTCAATGAATAGCAAATAGGACTGAGACCAAGCCAAGCAATTCGTGCTATCTAACTTCATTAGGCTAATATGAAGTGATGGATTCTCCGAGTGAAAAATCACATCTACCTTTTTTTCGTCAATCATACTGTCAATCTAAACAATCCAATAGCTAATTTAAATGGAATGCCAGGATTAGAAATATTATAGACGGGCAGTAGTGGCGTATGCAAAGGGACCAACACAAATAAAAAATGGGATTGAGTGACCAATGGGTCAGGGTCGCAGCACCAAAATGAAGCCACCGGAGCAAGAATCGTCAACAAAGGTCATCGAAAAACCACCGTATGTGCCAATGTGTGAGGAAAGGCCAGAATCCTCTGGCGACTCGCATGTGCAAACGCGCGTGACCGGACGACGATGGGCTTGAGCATGAACGGTCAATTGGCAGTTGCTCCTCCTTTTAAAGTGGGCAGTGACGATCAAATACCCCCCTTGGTGGTGCTGCTTGCAAGTCAACCCTATTGCGAAAAAATGTAGCCTTACTCTGATACCATGTAGATTTTAAAGAAAGAGAGTTTATTTCTTTGTATTGTTATATTCTCTATGCAATTTCTATTCTATAGATACACAAAAGATGGTTCTAATATGGTAGTAATCTAAATAGGAAAGATAATATTCTCTTAATTACACAAATCTCAACAAATTCACATACCCCCACGACCTAGAACAAAGAGAGATGGAGTGTGTGGAGAAATTAAAGAAGTGGGTGGATGATCCTAATAGATGCTCATTTGGAATCTACAATAAAGAAAATATCCAGAAAAAAGTATGTTTTTGGCATAGGTATTAAGTGTGTTATATGACTGAAAGTGGATTGTAACTTCTTATGTTTTTTAGAGGCCGAATACATAATTTGATCGTTATAGTTTGATATAAAAGTCGTTTGGCCACTTAAACTTTAAAAGTGACCTACTGGCCCCCTACAGTTATTTTTTTGAAATTTATGGACACTTTGCCATGTCAAAATTTAGGAAGTGCTACACATTGGCTAAGTGAGCGAGTGATGTCTAAGAACAGTATCTGATTTGGTAGATTTTACATGCCATGTCATCAATTTTGGTCAAATAATAATTAAGTAATCCAATAATAAAATAAAATTAGGTCAAAACAATTTTGTTTTGAAATGGAGAAGCAAACGCTCTCCCCCTCAACCTCAACCTCTCTCTTCATCTCTTAGTGCCCTCGATCCCTCTCTTTGTCTCTTAGTGCTCTCAATCCCTCTCTCAATTGAAGTGAACCCATCATTTTTCCTGCGATGGACATACCCATTGATTACATAATCCCCAATTACTCTTGTGGTGTCACAGCTGTGATGAAGGTGTCATGGACTAAGGCGAATCCTAGTAGACGATTTTTTGGGTGCAGGAGATTCAGGGTGAGTTGATTGTTTTATTTATTATTTTTTATATAATTATTTGTGTAATGAAAATTATGGAGACACAAATTTGAGGACTGTTTATTTCTGTATAGAGGGAGGGGGCGTGCAATTTCTTCCAGTGGGTCGATCCATCGATGCCAGAGCATGTACAAAATATCATATTAGGTCTACTGAGAAGGATAAGGGATTTTGATGAAGAGAAGAAGAGAAACAAAGCAAAAATGTTGAAGGTCATCTTTTGGGTGGTGGTTGTGTTTTTATTTCTTTGTTTTAGTCAAACGTATAACTTATGCACAAGTAGTTCATGTACTGGGAAGAATTGATTATGTTAGGGTAGTACGTTGGGTAGTGTTGTGGTTTGTTGTTATTGTATGTAGTTTGAATGTATCCTGAATGTGATTTCAGGTTATTTTGTACTGAATATGCAATAATGAGAATGAAGACCCTATTTTGAGTATATGTGTTAAAGTTGTTTCTAGTTTTCTACATCTATTAGTGTTGGAGTTTTACATGAATTCCTATTAAAACGATAAATGGGTAAAGAAAAAAAAGATTGGCAAAAAAAAAAAAAAACAGAATTTCCCTAAGTTGCATAAACTAATGTAGCAACATTTGTAATAAAATACTGAATTAGTAATTTGACAATAAATATAAAACAAGTCATTGTAATATGGTCATACCAACAATCCAACAAGCAAATTTAGTACAGTTGCTGATCAAGGTTACATCACAGTTGATTAAACCTAACCAAAATACAGTCAAAATCACAAAATAACAGAATAACATCCCCTAACTATCTCAAAACTTGTGTATGTTTGATGTTTGCTTGCTTGTGATGCTTGACTGTTGCTTCCTTGGCCTCTAGTTTGCATTCTTATGCTCTATTGCTGTAGTTACCTTGCGGTGGTGGCATTTTTTCCCTTCAATTTCAGGCCTGGTGGTCTATATCCAATATCCCCTGTCACCACAGCTGAGCTCTTAAGCCTACCAGCATTGACCACAATCTTAGCAGTGGTAACTGAACCCTCAATTAAATTATAGTAGTATTAAACACTCATTTGCATAATTAACAACAACAATAGCAAATCATACATAACAATAAAGTCACACACTACAATAAATCAAACATAATAGCAAATGACAAACAACAATAAATCACACACAATAATAAATCACACACAAAAAATGACACACTATAATAGATCAAACACAACAGCAAATGACAGACAACAACAAATCACACACAATAATAATTCACACACAATAAGTCACACAGTACAACAAATCAACTACAACAGCAAATGATAAACAATAATAAATCACACACCACAAATCACACACTACAATAATATATGACAAAGAACAACAAATCACAGAGAACAACAAACCCGATAAGCTGTGCATCCAGTTCTCTCATTTATATAAACTCCCATTCCTCTAGGTGCAGATGCCTTCTTGGCTTATGAAGCCATAGTTGGTTCAGTATATCTTTTTTTATTTGACTCTTATTGTGGTTGTGGTGCAAGTGTGTTTTTAGCTCCTTGTATGGCTTGCTCTACTTCTGCACTTGCATTTCTTTGTGTTTGTCTGGATTGCTCTATCGATGCACTTTCATTTCTTTGTCTTTCTACTGAATGCTCTGCAGTTGCTCTTGAAAATATGCCTCTTTTAGAGTGGGCATTACTTGTAGTACCACTCATTTGAGATTCAGTGGACACTGGAATGCCCATTTGGCTTAGCATCTCACTATTAATTGGAATATATTCACCAGCCTGTAACACAAAATAAAAAATAAAATAAGTTATTTGGTGACAAAATAAACTAACAAAGTACCAGCAAATTAAAACTACATAACAATACCTGACTTGACATTCCTTGCTTTTGAGGGCATCCCCTTTTGTTATGACCTGTGTTTTTGCATAAAGAACAAGTCATTTTCACTCCTTTTCTTGGTGCTTTGCCGATTTTCCTTTTGGGTTCATCTTTGTCCCTCCTACAAGTTTTCTTCCTCCCTGGCTTTTTCCTCTCCTCTTCTGGTGGTAAGATAATGGGATTATTTGACTCAGGCCAAAGTTTCATGCCTCTCACTAGTTGTATAAAATATCCATATGACTTCAAATACGTCTCCTTTCTTTACCAATGCATCACATAATCCTCAAGTGTCAAACTTTTATAGTTCATTGCACATATAGCATGCTGGCACGGGATTCCCTTCAATTCCCATGCCCCGCAGGAGCATTGTAATAGATTAAGATCAACCACATGCTTGTATTCCCCTTCCACAATCTCAAAACTTGCATCTTCATTCCAAGTGGGCTGACACTTCATTGCTAATAACTTATGATGCTCTAGTTTCTCCATCACAGTAGGAGCTATGTCACAAATCCAGGTGTTTGTAAATTCTTGCATTACCCTAATTAAGTTCATAACTTACACCCTAATATCCTTTAACATTGAGATAATGGACTTGAATCTTGCACTCAAAATCTAACCATTGAAAGTTTCTACCACATTATTCTCTACCACATCACATATAGTATTTGCATTAATAAAAGCCCTACACCATCTCTCATGATTGTAATATAGTAGGTCATCAACAATTCCTGTTCCTAATTTCTCCATTTCTTTTAACTTATCTTTCAAAAGTACCTCAAAAGGTGCTCTTACAACCTCCCAAAATTTCCTCCTTCTATCTTCACCCCTCCATTTTTTAGCCCAATTGCACTAGATGTGTCTAGCATACATTCTGTGTTCAATTTCAGGCAACTCTTGTAAAATAGCCTTATCAAGACCCTATATTAATATGAAAACAGTAAAATGTCAATTGAACAAACAACCTAAAAACATGAAAATAGATGCAAACTGTAAGCTACAACTTAAATAAATAAATGCTAATGGCAAAGCAAATGCATTTATTTTGAAATAATTTACTTAAAAAAAAAATCAAAATGTTGTACCTTATGCATATCTGTGACAACACACCATCCATTGCCACTGGTTATTTTGAGATCCATCTTCAAATTAGATACAAACCACAATTAGTTTTTTGTGTTCTCTGTATCTACAACTGCCCAAGCAATGGGAAACATCTGATTGTTCCCATCCTTTAACACAGCCACAAGCAACTGACCTCCTACTGGACCTTTCAAGAAGAAGCCATCCAACCTAATAACTTTCGTACAACCATCTAAGAACCCCTGCTTGCATGCATAAAGACACATGTAAACTCTCTTAAACCTCTGTCTACCATCACCCAACTGTTTGCATCTTGCAAAGCATGTAGACCCAGGATTTGTCCTTAATATCTCATCATAGTAATGATGAATTCTAGCAAACTCTAATTTGTAATCACCAATGACCTCCTTTAGAACTTTCATCTTTGCTCTGCTACACACTATCCTCCCAACATACATAGAAAGTTGGTCTTTACAGAGGTCCTGAATATCTCTGATCTTGATTCCTGGCTGTGATATTATCCTTTCACGAAATACCCTTGCAATGAATTTAGAGTTGCAGAGCTTATTTTTGTTAGTTCTATAACACTTATGCTATTGATTGTATGTCTTGATAATGAAATTTTGAGTAGCACTGTCTTTACTAGCAAACAGTAACCAAAGGCATCCTTATCTACATTTGGCCCTTATCCTTATTCTCTCATTTAGCCTCAATGTCAAGTCCACACCCCCTAACAATAGCATACTTACTCATAGCTTTTCTAAATTCATCTGCATTCTCAAAAACCATCTCCAATTCCTAATAAGGAACTTCTGTTATTGGATCATAGTGTAACCTCCACTCTCTTGCCTTTCCCCTCCCTAGATTACCAATATCTCCCCTCTGTTCATCATCACTCATAGCTCCACTATCTGGATCTGAACTATGAGGATATAGCTCATCTCCACCAGTTTTCCCCTTAAACCTATCATTAATATATTCCTCACCTCTGAATCCTATATCTGCCCCAGCTTCACCAAGAGGAATTTCATGACTTGCATTGCATGGTGGAGCCCTTGCTCTTCTCTTATAAACTCTCATTATTTCTCTTGCTACCTTAAGCTCCTCATTAACCTCACTTTCCAATTGCTCAGCTTCATCAAATTCTTCTTCACTAGATTCTTCATCATCTATAATACTACCACTCTCATCTTCTTTGCTTTCTCCCTCACTACTGTTGTCTATATCTGAACCATTTCCATTTTGTGGAGGCACATGTAACCCTTGCAAAGTTACCCCCGGTATGTTATCTCTTTGCACTCTTGCCCCTCTAATATTCTCTATTTGCACACTTGCCTCTCCAATATTCTCTCCTTGCACACTGGACCATGCACTGTTTCTTTCTTGCATATTTGCCCCAACCCCTATTTCCTCATCTTGCACATTAGCCCTTATGAAGTCAGCTCCACTTTGAATATTGCTTCCTATCTCACCTAACCCATCCACTTCATTTACTCTCTCATTTACCATATTCTCAAGAGTTGGGATATCATTGACAACCTCAGCTATATCAATGTCATGCTCTACATATAAGTCCACAGTGTCACCATTTTTAGTAAATTCAAACATCAACGTCACATCTTCATCACTAGATAATACAGTTATAACTTTAATTTCCCCAGCAACCAAGCAGCTAGTGTGTACCTTGAACACATTAACATACCCCATAAGTCTTGCTTTTTGCACAATGTCAGGTAATGATAAGCAGTCAATGTCCACATTTGCTTCTATAGTCACATGACCACCTATATACCTAGTTTGTGGCTCCAACTCAAAATACTCACCATGTTGCCATCGCAAATTTATCAATTTATCCATTGTAGTATACTGATAACAAATCAACAAACAAAACAGGGAATCTCAGTGATAATGAAACAAACAAATCATAAAAAGTTAAACTTTAAAAATAATTATTAAACTTTTTCAACAACAAATAAATATTTAATCATGCATGTGCAAAAAACCTTAATATTGAGCTTATTTTCAAAAGAACCACACATACTCGAAGGAATCCCTATAAAGTTAAACCCTAATACTATACTAACTACGCTTTTAGGGGAAAAAAAGTAAAAAACAATGACAATGCTAATCAAGACAGTTAATCAAGCCCTGACCACACGGTCCTAATTCATCCGCCAGGGTAGGGGGCTAAAGGATACAGATGTACAGTCCTATAGAACAGATCCTGTTCAAGTAGGTCGTGGCAAGGGCACCTCCTTAGCTTGCTTATTTACTATCTCATAGTCTCGTTGATTTCGACGTGGGATTGGCTTCATGGCTTTTCTGAATATTTTTTTCTAAGTGATTCTATTTAACGTCTTAGCTCTCAACGCTTCTATAATTAAACCAAATTGAAGGATAATATTTTGATTTAATTTTTAATACGGTTTAATATTAATATTATTGAACATGCATATTATAAATTATAATATAATTTGGCAGTTTTCCATAGTTTGCATGGCTATATAATTTTTTATTTATTTAACATTTATAACATGTATAAATTATTATTAAAACAAAGGAAAAAAATTAGATGATAGGACTTCTGTGAGTCTTAAAATAATATTAAAAATGACATCTATATATATTTTATTTTTATAATTATATATGTGGATCTCATTTTTAATATTATTTTATAACTTTCGTCCGGCACTCAGCCGTGCCCTAAAACAAAATGTATATAATATATAAATAATATGATTTAAATGGATTTCATACATAAAAATAAAAATATTTATCTAAGTCATAAATATGTTAGCCAGTGCGTTCACTCACTCAGAAAGCAAAGTTAAAATGTATTCCTTCACTGGTTAATGTCACCGTAACACGTCATTGTTTTAGAAAGAAAATAAAAAAAAATTGACGATGTCCTTGGCGTGTACAGTGTGCTTCTTGGCTCAACTCCAACCGCCAAAGCCATCTATAATGTATATATTTATCTATCTATACTTTTATACTATATATAACAATTAAAATAGAGAAACTAATGAGATTTTAAATTGCGTTCTTAATGAAATTTTAAATATTCTAAAATAATCTTGATCACAATCAATTAAAAAATTGCATTTTATTATTAATATATTTATAAAATTATTTTTAAACCAATAATATTTTCTTATTTATGTGAGGAGTGAGAGATCTCGAATTCGAATACTTTCAACAATAAGTGTTTTCATCAATTATGTGAATAAAGAGTTATTTTTTATTTTTAGCTAATAGTTTTATTTCGGTCTATTAGGTCTATTAATGAATTAAAAGAAATTACTTTTTAAATAAATACATATAGATAATTAAGTAATTAAAAATTTAAATTTTTATCTTTGTTAAATTTATTTTTTAGTAAATAGATATGATAATGATACATTTAAAAATATTTTTATATTTTGATTTATAATATTTAATTATTTTAGGATGTAGATAAAAAAAATAAAAAATGTTATTTTGTTAATATTTTTATATATTTGTATGATTTGATTGGATGTATTTTTTAAAAAAATAAAATTTCAAATAGAATATATTTTTTAAAAGTAAATTTAAATGAAATTTATATAATTAAACTCGAGATGATAAACAGCTGAAAATTTTAATTTAAAAAATATATATAATATTTTATTGATACATTTATATATCTGTAAATACATTGAAACATTTTTTTATTAGGTGAGTTTTATAAGAGTTTTATTTTTAATAATAATTTTTTATTTTCTTTTTCATTACTAAATAATTTATAAATACTATCATTTTAATTTAATAAGAAATTTATCTCTCTTTGCGATAAATATATAATCTATTGATGATTAAATATTTTTAATTTTCTAAATATTTTTTTCTTTGTATCATAAATTTATTTGATTTAAAAGAAAATAGTATTTAGAAAATTGAAAAAAAAAATAAAACTACGTAGTTTTGTTTGGGTCACTTTTTTGAGTTTCAAAAATCTATATGAATGTACATATATTCTAGTAGGTAAATAATACTATTATTGAAGGCAAAGTGGCTTTTAGTATTAATTCAAATTACCTCTCATTATTTTTCTTTTACCTAATAGTAAAAAAGATTTATAAGTATTTCATATTATAGTTGTATATAGATATTAATTTGAAGTTAAGGGCAGATATTGAAGATTGAATGATGATTTAATTTTCTTTGCGCAACTATTAGGATTTTAAAAATCTACATTTATAAATTATGGACTGAAGAATTAGGTTTAGGGATTAGATTGAAATTTATTATGAGATCATTTGATTATATAAAAACAGAATTAAATATATAAGAAATACTATAGCAAGTAGTTTATATATTAAAGTGTAATACAAATTAACAACTTATATTTATTTTAATCTAAATAAAACTTATGCTTTAATATTATATAGATAAAGAAATGAATACATAACGAGCATAATCAACGTGCAACGCACATCATATAAAAAACCAGTATATATAAAAATACGAATGGGAGGAGGAGTATTGAGTCTCTAAAATGTCCCTTATGAACTTTTAATTTAATTATTAACAATAAAGATAATTTAGTCATTTATTAATTAGAAAATTTTTAATTTTATTGGTATTTTTATTCCTATTTGAATCTAAATTATATTAGAAAGTTTAATCTAATCATCTAATTATGATTTCAATTTATTATTTTTATTATATTAATATTAACTAAAAACTTTTTTCTACCATACCACTATATATATTCTTAGTTTTAATTACTTTTGGCTATAAAATTTTAATTATTTTTTGCTATCAAGAATTTATTTCTTTTGACTATCAAGAATTATTACTTTAAACTTTTGCTAATTTGAAATTATTAAATTTGAGATCGTATTTTCTTTTTGTGATATGTATTAACTTTCTCTTTTTATAAAATAAATAGAATAATTTTTTATTTATATTTTTTATTTCTTATAATTTAGTAATCCCTTTATTTTTTTTATTTGTAATTAGAATTATAAATTTATAGATTTATAAATTCGTTATAAATTTAATAAAGGTTTCCGCTTAAATATTAGCAGTGAAATTTTTTCCATTTCTAAATTATAAACTTGGCAAATAGTTCTATTACAGATTAGCAATGAAAATTTTCCATTTCAACCATTATAACGTAAATTGCTTTTTATTAATGAATAAATTATGTTTAATTATTCTTTCACTGTTAACAATTGACAAAAGGATTGCAGATGGGTTAGCAACGAAATTTCTATCCATTGCTAAATTTACAATCAAAATTAATAATTTATTTTTTAAATCTAAAACTCACTATATATTTTTTTCGGTGCCGCATTCTTTAGTATACCGATTCTTCCTTTTCTATTTTCTATTTTCCTTTTATTTTATATTTTATTGATAAAAATTTAAATTTTATTCGGATTGTAAGACTAGTATTTGTAATGGTAATATATTTTATTTTTTATTTTCAAGTATTTTGATGGAACCGTGAAAATTTTAATATTCAAATTATAATATAATAATTCATATTTTTTTAATATAGGAAAAATGGGATTTCAACTTGAATTTATTGTCAAGTCGTATGTGCATTTGTCACTAGGCTATGCTTTGGTGTGCGTAAATCATATTTTTTTTTTCTTGTATAAAAATTTCAAATTTTATTTGTGTTTTATTAGTTGATTAATAATATCATTAATAATAATCTAGTCACATCATAATTAGGAAACATTGAGTTCGTAAAATGCTAATGTTAAGTTTATAAATTGATAAAAATACCACTGAGGACTTTAATTTTATTGGTAGAAAAATAAATGTAGTTTAATTTTGATTGGTTATATTAATTTTCTATTTGAATCTAAATTCTATTAGAAAGTTTAATCCAATTTTAAATAGAGAATTGTCCAATACCTAAAAAATAAAATAAAATTATAAATTATAAATATAGTTATTGACATAATTACAAATATAAATATATAAAGTCTATTATATATAAGTCAAAATTGTTAATTTATCCTATGAAAGAAGAATGTAAAATATTATAATATCATTTTTTTTATGCAGGGGATGGTAAAATATTTTAATATTATATTTAGTCCAATTTTAATAATGAGGTCTATTTATAATTTTTATTATATTAATATAATGTAATTCTATTGTAATTAGGCATTTGTCCTATCATATCACTATATATATGCTTAGTTTTAATTATATTTTACTATTAAGAGTTTGTTGCTTTTAACTATAAAAAATTTGCATCGAGTTTTTGCTAATTTGGAATTACTAAATTTGCAATAATGTATTTTTCTTGCAATAAGTATAATTTTATTATTTGAATTGATACCATAATCTCTACATTTAGTGTTGTATGTATTTTTAATCATGTATTGATTTTATATTTTAACTCTCTCTATTTATAAATTAATAGAGTATTTTTTATTTATATTTCTTATAAGTCATTATCTTGAATCAAAAATATTATTTTAAATTAGAATGATTTATAACCAATTATTCAAAATATTAGATATTATTATTTAGATAAAATAAAAATTAATGCATTGGTTATGTTGGGATGAAACTGCATTGCAGTTCTAGTCTATTAAATTAGTAAGTATAAATTATATCTATACATGTTGTTAATTAGTTTAATTAAGGAACATAAATTAGTAATTATGTTTATCCTTTACTTATAAAAATTTTAAGAATTAAAAAAAAAAAGAATAAATGATTTTACTTTAAATTTTAACTTTAAATCTAATTTAAATTATTTCATCAATTTAAAATATTATTATATTTTAAGTATATTATAAATAAAAAATTAACAAAAAAATAAATAACGTGTAGGATTAACGAGTGTAAAGATGTGCAACGCATTCAAAATAAGGAAACTCAATTTCTTAAGTTGTCGCCTAAGGTGAACAACAAAGAAGAGACTTAGACTCTTGCCTAAGCCAGCCAATGAGGGAATCATGCCATTGCCCAGTGGATAAAAGTCACCACATAGGCAACTGCTTGAACGAGCAAAGAAAAAGGAAGTGCTTATCTAAAATCGGGCTAACTGAAACACACTCATTTAACGAAAATTCTACATGGTAGGACTCCTGACAAGACGGAAGTCCTAAAATAATGTAAAAATTGGAATCCGTATGGGTGTGAAATAGAATAACAATGTAGATATACATGTACTTGCAAAAGTATATAGAGGGTAAATACGTAAATGTAAAGTTTGTATTTACCGGGATTTAATTTAAGGGGTGCATAGTAGGTTAGATGGTGGAATTAAGGGAAATATCCACAACCAGTAGATGGTAGGTGAGCAATAGACGGGGTGCGACAGATGAAAGTGGAGAGTTGATGGTGCATATCATTAGTTTCTCAAAGTGGCCGAAGGATGTCTGGCAACAGAGGTTGAGTGATTATTGGACATGTTGTACCCAAGCTGAGTTGTCATTGGAACACAATCAAGTTCGAAGTGGTAAGAAAGGCTAAGGGAAATGCAACGACACGCTAGGTCGGTAAGTAAGCAGTATGTATTTTCGATGGATAGGGTTGTTCAATTTGCATAATATATGTAAAGTATTTCGATCCAGTGTATGTACAGGTGTAGAAGGCAATAGAAAATGAAAAATTAGAAATAAAAGTGGTGTTTATAAAATGATTGAACTAATGATAAGTCGATAGTGAATAATTGTTGTGAAGGTTGAAGAGTCTTGTTGTAAATTGTGTGAGTTGGAATTTATAGAAGTAAATATATTGAGTGGAAGATGGTTAACAGTATCGGCTTTAGTCCTAGCTAGGACAATATAATCTGTAAATGTGTAACAACCTGATAAGTGGATGTTTGCACAAATTGGCTAAGTAATAGGTACAAAACATGGTAGAGAGTAATGATAATTGAGTTAGAGATTGACTAGAGTGAAGTTGGTAGAGAAGCTATTGTGGAAGATAGTAAGTAAAGGGCAACAAAATTGGTCATATGATGAAGAATGTTTATAAAGTTCGATTTGATAGAAATTTTTATGGGTTTCTTTATGTATGTGGTAGAGTCCCAATGTATGATGTTGGCCAAAGGCACTCCAAGCAATGGTGAAGACTTTGACGAATGAGCAGAAGGTGTGGGTACTGGAGATGGGATTTGGGGAGCTATTAAATATACTTGAAATGAAAGTGGATAGGAAGCTATGCTATTGGTTATGCGAGAGATTCAACATTGACAAAGTTTACTTGGAGCTGAAGGATGGTGTTACAGTGCGATTATTTCCAAACCAGGTAGGATGAGTTTTAGGCATCTCATCATCGAGGAATGGGGTTTCGGTATCGAAGGATGCTGTAGAAGACAAAGTGAATAGATTCACTTGTCAGTATAACGGTCCGAAAGCTGTTGTTGAGATAGAGATTATCGAGAGAATGAAGTCATGTGAGCAAAAGTTGGATTTTCAACAAAATTTTTTATTGATTGCCCTGGGCGTATTTCTTTGTCCGATGCAATGCAACCGGTTTAGTCCACAATTAATGAAGGTTGTTGCAAACATTGAATATTTAAATTTATATAACTGGGGCGAATTCATTCTAGAATGGTTGATGGGTTGTGTGGAACGTTTTAAAAAATCAATTGTCAAGTGTAGATTTGTGTGCGGAGTTGGTGGGTGTGTTCTCTTCTTACAGGTAGGTAGTAGTATTAAAATGATAATCATGCTTAAATGGATATCGCATAATTGAATAAAATGAAAATCTAAAAGTGCAAGATATATCCTTGTATAAAAATTATGGCTATAGTGATACAATGGGACAATGCACATCCGTTTATAGATGCTGTGTTTAATACACATATGTGGTGAGCTAAATATGTTAGTGTGTGCAGTGAGCATTGTAAGAAGACGACGAGGATAGTTTAATATACAATATGAGATTAATAAAATGTTGAAATGAACAAGTTGGGTTTTATAAAATGTCTAAAAAAGCTGAAGAGGAAGAAACAATTGGTGTTATAAGGGGTATTCATGGGAAAGTAATAAACTTATGAATGGAGTCATGTTGGGAAGTTGAGAAATGGGAAAGAAGATAATGATTTTTTTTAAATGATGGTAGAATTATGTTGTAACGGTTGTGATATTGTTTGTATTATAGATAATATATTTGGACTATCTAGATCTGGGAAAGGCCATCAGGTGGGATGTGTATCCGAGGGTGTGCACCTAGAACGAGAAAGAAATACGTCATGCTGTGGATTCAAGCATGAGAATCGATGGTAGTTTCGGCCAACGAGACGTAAGTATGGATACAAAATGCAAATATATGGAAAGATGTTGGTCTACAGTAGTTATGAGTTTATTCATTTGCTTAGATTTTGACAATAAAATATGGGAAGCACCACCCACTGGAGGCAGATGAGTTAGAGTGAAAAAATATCAGAGTGTGCAGAATGAAAGAGGTACAACCTTATTGGAAGATATATAGATGATATATAGAAATATATTGAATAATAAAGAATAAGACGCAATAAATAATATTAAAAGCTAAGAATCTTAAATGTAAATGGGTGTGGCTTAAAATAAAATAGTTTTAAGAGATGTATTATATTAAATGAATAGCATATGCATAATGTATGTGTGCAATTGGGCACATGGAAAATTAATTTTGTTATTTTATTTTATTGTAGTGGCTGAAGCGGGCAACAAAAGTCATTAAAGGCCCGATGAATAATCTTAAAGTGCAGTGGGGGCATTCAGGCAACTATGATAATGATACTTTAACTCTGAAGAGCAAGGACAATGAAAGTTTATATTGAAGGGGGAAAAGTGTGGGGTAAGAGAAAGTGCACAATGCAAGTTAGTATGCCTTTTAAGTGCATATTATAAATAACACATTGAAGAGTTTTCATGTGAGCGTGATAAATACTATGTTGTAAATTTGCTGGGCAATCATTTGTCAATATTTTGAATCTTTACTTTTTTAGACACTGTTTTATTATCGTGATTTGTAATTGGGATGATGAATTATTATTGTATGTTTTATTCTGAAACTGTTTGAAATATTAGTGTATATTGCAGCAACATCACGGAGGAGTTGTATGGGCTAGAAGATTCAAAAGTGAATGCTTATGATAGACTGTACGAAGTGGAGCACACATTAGACCAAGCCATATTGAATTTCATATGGAACCCTTGCACGAAAGAAGAGAATCTATAAGCTAAAAGCATATATGTGAAGGTATTATTATGTACTGTAAAAATAAATAATGATGAGAGGTATGAATTGATGCAACTTCAGAATGTTTGAGTTAGGTGGTATCTAGTTGATAAGGGGTGATTTGGCAAGTTTGCTGAATCCTAAGCGCGTAATATATAAATGGGCACATTGGCGATAAGAAGTTGGTGCTGTGCATAGTTTGTGCTACAATAGAGTGTAGTTTTAAACTTGTTTAACAGTTGATGACTATGTTCACCATCTTGGTCACACGATTGACAATAATTTTATCGTTTGTCAAGTAATATCAGTTGTTGCACGTGTGGCGATCATAGAATCATGCCGAATGAGTGGATCACTAAATCGATATATAATTGGACTAGAATTCTCTGTGCGCATGCATAACATTATAGATTTGTAAATGAAAAATGACTTTGATCAATGACCATTTATTGGTGAGGTGGTAATATAATGCATGAATAAAATTGCAGTGTACAATGATGTTAGGAAAGGGCTGTAATATTATGAGCAGTGAGAAGGTGCAAGTCTACGTAAATATTGCAAAACGCATTAGATCAGATGAAATGTCTAGTGCTAGGCTTGGATTCAGTGATCTTGTAAGTGACACACCTTTCAAATTTTCGAGTTATTTGATTGTAAGGGCACCATATGTTTCAAAATTAACACCGTAGTTTGTCTGACTATAATGGTAATTTTTATCACCATGTTCTGTATTATACTATGTAGGTTTTCATTCTCGTTGAGTATGGGAAGCGCTGGCTTTGTTTCTGTCTTTAAATGTAGATGCGGAAGGTGATGGTACTTGATTCATTGGATGCGATATCATGCAAAATTCACTCGACGAGTTTTAGAAAGTAGGTAAGTGTATGTCGTGTTTGCTTGCAATAATGTTGTAGGGGTTTAGGGAATGTTAGGGCTGTCGACCATAGAGCAAAGACAACGCTTATTTGACGAATGGTCATTGTATATAAGGACAAGTGAATGGTAGTGAGTTAGTTGATGGGAAGAGTATAGGTTATGAAAAGAGATGGATTGTTCAAATGCCATTTCATTATGGGCAAGTACTTGGAATCAAGACAATTTTTTAAATTGCTGGACTTAAAATTGGAGAGGACATTGGATCTTGAACACTAGTTGACGGAAAGGTGATAAGGCGTAGTGAAGTGTAAGTACTGATATGCAGCTTGAATTTTGCATTACGTTATGTAAATATGGTATGCAAAGCAAATTGATTTAACGGATCATGCTGCGTATAATGTTATTATCATGCAATTTGAAAGATGATGCTTTGGTGCAGGGCAACATGTGGTGTCATTGTCATTGTCATTTTGGCTATGTCATCATTGGAGACGGTCAGCTGGCATCAATTGATGATGGATGTAAGTGTGAAAATGGTTTTATAATCTTTAATTGCCTATCGGAGAAGAAGAATAAATTAAGAAAACATTATTCGTAATTCAATCTTTTTGCATATGTATCATGGAATTCCAAAAGCATAGTTAACCGATAAGCAACCTATGTAGGAAAATATTGAAGCAACTCGCAAGAAGATTGTAATTGATTGGATTATAGGAGACTTCAACTATAATTGTGAAACAGTGCTTTCGAGAATTAGAGATGGCATGTGGAGGACAGATGTGTGAGGGGGATGAGTTTAAAGGATTGGTATAAGGTCTCCACATAATGAGCCATTGTCTGACGCCATGATTGATTGTAAAATAAGGAAGAGAGTTATTCAGTTACACGTCGGAGAGTGAGATGCAGTAGGAATTGTAGCCCTGTTTGAAACGATGCTGTTATAGTAGATGTGTTCTTTTTATATACCTGTATTGTTGTAGGATTCTATTTCATTACCTTATGAGTTGTATTTGTTTGGTTTCATTTTATCTGGCCACTAACATAATGTTAACTACAAATAATAATTTTGATAGAGAGGTGTTAGTATGTCATGGTAAAGATTTATATTCGTGTCAAACTTGAGGTATTGAAAAGGTGATTGGTTCGGTGTGTTTTGAAAATAGGTTGTTTTTTACATGGCCATTTGATTTACAAGTTTTTTTTTTTAATTCTAGTTGTTAACTTGTTTTGTTGGTTGTGAGATGGGTATATTTGAATAGTACATGTTGTTACAATACGTATTGTTTTGCTCGAGTTTGGATAGTCAAGTTTCAAACTCAGCTTTGAATCAGAATGAAAAGAAATCGACGTTGGATTTTAGGCATTAAGCAGGGATGCCTAACGGTGCGAACATACTAAATTAATATCTAAAGAGGAGCAACCTATTAAAATTCTGTGTTCATTTTATAAAAAAACAATACATATGTGACATCAGTTGAAGACGCAAGCAACAATATGTGACATCAAATGAAAATATGCCAAAAACTAGAAGATGTGTCATCTATACATTGGTTGTAACTTATGTTGGTATGATGTAAATTGTTTACTGCAAAGTGTTGTTACCTAACTACTTTATTTAACCATGGTGTAATATCATAAATGAACAGAATCTGTAATCATTGAAGATTATAAGCACAGAAGATTATAAATGACAATGAATTAGAAAATGCTTTTGCATCATAACAATTGTTGTATATTAGAGTAGACGTCAAAAAGTTGAAGAGGTATTACTTAATTTGTCAAGTAATATGTGTAGCAAAGAAACATTGAAAAATGTTTAAGAATAAAGAAAAATTTAACTAGAATGTACAAAAAAATGGCGCTCAATTTGTATGTTAACACAACATGAAATAAGTTGTATACCCTCATAGTGCAGTTGACGACATTTATACATAGTTCATACTAATATAAATGAATGACATTTGTGGCCAGTATATATGATACATCGAAAAAAAGGGTTACATCATAACCAATGAAATGATACACAGTAATGCATTGTAATTATAATGCAATGAATTGTCTTGTATCACAAGGTGTTTATCAGCATTGTCAAGGTTCATACTAATGGTACGTATGTATGAAATTGACTTTTTATAAAAAAATTGCAACCTAAAAGAAAGGAGATGAAAATATTACACTATGATGGAAAAATAGCAAAGTATTTCCTGACATTCCCATTACCAAAATTGTTTATCATACAATTATTGAAATTAAAATTTAAGACCAAACCGTTAATGATCTGTTGCACTACTTGTGTCCAATAGCAAGTAAGAAGCAGTTGAAAAAAAATTCAAAACACACAATAGAGCTACATTCGTATCCAGTTGGACATACAAGAAATACAAAACATATAAAATAACTCGGTCAACATTAGATTTTAGAGACCTCCACAATTAAACATCCAACCTGATAATTCATGTCCGTATAATTGTAGTAATAAGCGTAGAAGGATAAAAATCCATCAAGGCTGGAATGTCAGATTGCATCTAGTACTACTAGGGTGAAAAACAAATTGAACATCTACATACAAGGAAAAAAAACATTGTCCTTTCGCAACCTAGATATTTCTATTACTTTTCTGTACTCTTAGTTGCCATTTTATTGTGAATGCAGTAATTTTGAATCTACTTTCTCTTCATTACCTTTTGTCTCCAAGCAGTAACATCAACCATAATGTCATCTCGCAATGCGTTGGATTCATGCAAGATAATCCAATTTACTATCTCCTGTTGTATATTTGAGGGTAGCTTCGCATGACTCCCCTACGACAGTGTAATTTACATGTCAATATATAAACTCTTATTAAAAAGAATCCAAGTACAAATGGGGTAGAGAAAGATTTTGCACACGCTTCCAAATGTAGGAAAAAAAATTGTATATGCGTATTTTCGAATGATATTTACCTTGCACTGAATTACGTCCATCCGTTTACACATATGTGATATGACATGAATGCCACAGTCAAACCTATATTTGTTTTCATATGGAAAGTTGGACATTTGAAGTAAGTAATTTTGATGTCGACAGTATGAATGAATCTAGATTTTTGAAAGCTCTCACACAATCTGTTTATGAAATACGCCTGCTAGTGCACAAAGAAAATAAATAATTTTTAAAAAATTTATAACAGTTGCATCGATACACTATTTGAATACCCGAAAAGGTTGGACATCATTATCTCGGACAAAAGAGCATTATGCAATATAAGTTGCATTACAAGCTTGATGACTTCATCAGTTTGCCTCAATTCATTTTCTTGTAGACGTGCACTATCCATATATAATGCAGTCTTGGTCTTAACATCGAAGATGCATAAATACCAATGCTTATCTTTGGAGTCGTACATGGGAACATAAATCTGTGAATGTAATGACATTATTAGTAAACGACATTGTACATTTAACTGAAGAATGTTGAAATAAGATTTGTCATAACAGGTATCAGACAATAGTTATGTCACGAATATAATGAATATGCATTTGTTTCGATCTTACCCTTTTAGCCGTGCGCGGGTTTCCTATGTAGGGTTTGGCATTGACGTATGCTTTTTTGCATGCTTCAAGTGTGGGCACATGAGGCTAGAGTGCACGAATCTTCAAATGATAAGAAACAATAGGGTAAATTTGTGCATGTGGTAAGCAAATATTGCAAACATGCATATACACAACGATACTGTTAATTGACGAAATAGTCAAGCAATTTTTCACCAAGAAATGATATGGTAGATAGTATTTCTTCATATGTTCACCCTTTATTGTTTGCTCAACACACAGTAAATCTGCAGCCGTTGATATAATTTGCGAATGCATCACATATTCATTTGGTTAATGCATCATACAATTATAGTTAACTACTTTCGATCCATCCAACATAAAGAGAGTCAGTGCAAACCTCAAAAGAAACCTAATGTCGTGGCCTGAGTGACATGAAACCTATCTTGGTCGCGAACTCATTCCGTCCCTGATACAAAATTTCTCTGTCGAAATCACATGATGTAAAAGTTAGGGCAAACAACAGTTACGATTACACATGATATACACTAACTTATTACACACCAAGTGGGAGATAAATTACAAAGGTGGTATGAAATGTTATACCCAACTCCTGCGTCCCCGCTAAAAACAAATGTGACAACCTTAGAGATTACATTTCCCATGTTTCCACTGAGATTCAAGTCTTGATTGGCATTACACACCTATTTGCATGCATGTCAGACGATGTATGTGAGACAGAACACCATTCCTATTACCCTATATTATATGGTGCCTTGTGTACCACGAATCACATAATTACATAACCCGTAATGCAACGAAATGTATGATTATAAAGCCAATATTCGCATTTTTGAAAAGAACAAATATTGCAAAGCATTTTTATTTAAAAGTAATTCATAAATATATGTTGTACATTTATTGAACGAAGGCTTAACGGTGCGCTCACTCCATGTGTCTTTGTGTCACCTTGGCATCGTTCCTGTTGCTGCTCAATGGAAGCTTCTTTACGTGCACGACGATGCAGAACTGGAGTTTTATCTTTCTTATGCATTACTATATGGGCGTGCCGCTGTGGTGGCCCCACATCTCGCTCCCAAATTATGTTTACCATTATTAGGATTGTAATTTGCTGAACTATCTCTTGGAGTAGCCCTTAACCCCACAAATATTTGGCGTGAATGCATCGGCTGACTTGTTGTCCGTTCAGGTGTGACAGGAACAGACACACCCTAACTAGAGTCATAGATTTCACACTGCATCATGCTGCGTGTCGCATGGCGAAGCCTTCGCTATAATCTTGCATTGTTGTCATCCACCTTGGTTCGTGCACGTTTACTTCCCCTCCTTATATGTGACGCGTTGTACACTTTTTAGCATTGTGGGCTTCATCCCTCAATACTTTTTTTGATTTTTGTATTATGAACAGGTACCTGTTTAACCGGAGGCACAAAATTGCAGTGTATTTTGCTTTTTGAAGAAGTTGGCTCCTCAGAAGGTTTGCCATTGTTTTTACCCTGAGCTTGGTCATACAGCTTCTTTATCATTTCCCGCATATTAACAACTCACTGATTTAGTTCCTTAATTTGATTTGCTTGTGCTTCTAGAGTTGTAAACACTTGTTCTTTGAAATTCAACAAATCACATCTTATGCAATCCACATCATTCCCCTACTTTGGCTGTGTGACCTACATATTCGGCCACGTAAATGATATTACACTACATTTCGTGTCTTAGTAAATTGAAAAATACGTTTAGAGTTTAAATTGATGGTAAGTGACAGAATTAAACAGTTTAGTGTAACTTACGAAATAGGTTTGTTCTCCAGCGTTACCCATCAACACAATTACCTAAATTGAACAGCAGAACCAATTATTTCATCATTCATCTATAAAAAAAAATATAGAAGCACTAAAAACTACAATAATCGTCCATATAACCTAGACATTTAAGATCACCCGAACTTACTTTCAACCCAATACAATAACAAGCTCACACTATAGATGTTTGAGGTATTATTTTCAAAAATTTAGCCGCGTACTATTCAGACTGTCTAATTTCTGAATTTTATTCAGTACGTCGTGTATTCGACTGTCATCCCAGTACTGCATCATGGGACTTTCATGTCCACTTACACTGCTTATCGGCAACCCAATATAAACATTCTCCAAATATAATACCTGTGCAAAAATAAACATTTGTATATTTGTATGGAACGATTAGTGCATTGCAGTCAAATTTGTTTTCCTGTATGTAATATACATGCAAATTTACAATATACATGACATTGACGTCATTCATCTACTTAGAAAATTACCTGTAAAATCAGTATGCAACCGCTAATCCATGACTTTATTCCCACTTCCATACTTGCAAGCCTGAAATTTCTTATGCCATTAACTAAGCCTAGGAACGCATACTTTGCCCAATTGTAAGATCGACATTGTGCAATACAATCAAATAGCTGCAGGTAAGAGGGAGCTACTAGTGTGTTTTTCTGAGGCATAATGAACAAACTTAATGCATAAAGAAAGAACTTCACGCGAAACTCAACCCCAGCTTCCAATTCCATGCATTCATTGCATAAGTCAATCACACGTATCGCTTCGGCTGGTAGGTTGTACATGCTCCGTATTTCTGGATCCAACTGACCCTTTAATGCGGGAACCTCTTCGCCTTCCCCTAGCAAACCAAGTATGCGCACCACTTCCTTGACATCTAATGGAATGTTCCGTCCATGAACATTCAGTTCAAGCTTTTCCAAATTAAATTGTGTGACAAGGTCTGCGTTTCACTTTCTATTTTCAAATATGTTTTCTGTTCTTCATATGCTTATAATTACATTTCTCTTTATCCATAAAAATTGTTGTAATTTGTTGTGGATTGAGGACTTTAAATGAAATATATTTGTTTAATAGCTTAGTTGAGAAGCTATGGTGAAGAAGTTTATCAAGCGAGCTTCTTCTTGTGTGAGATTTTAATGTCTGCGTTTCACTTTCTATTTTCAAATATGTTTTCTGTTCTTCATATGCTTATAATTGCATTTCTCTTTATCCATAAAAATTGTTGTAATTTGTTGTGGATTGAGGAATTTAAACGAAATATATTTGTGTAATAGCTTAGTTGAGAAGCTATGGTGAAGAAGGTTATCAAGCAACCTTCTTCTTGTGTGAGATTTTAATGTCTTGATTTGAGTTTTTTGTTCTCTGCAAAATAGAAATGGTAGAGGTTAGCTAGGACCTGTGAAATCTAGTGGGTTAAGGTTAGATTGAAGTGTTAAATCTATTTTCTTATAATTGTTGGTTTGTCTCTTACCCTTGAAAAGAGATAACATAGTGGAAGATCTCAATATGCGTCTTGGGAAGTGGATGTAGGCGAGTTAAGGCCGAACCACTATAAATCTCTATATTTATCTTCTTTTATTTTTTGAAGTTCTGCTTGATTATATTCTGTTTATACAACTGTTAATATTTTAAGAAATGCAAAGTTGTTTAAGGTTCTATTTCTAAATGTGAATAATCTTTATCTTTGTGGAACATTAGAACTTTAGATTTTTGTATTGTGATTATACAAGTTCTAATTTGTCCTTTTATATTCAGTATAATTCATAGTTTGAATTATAATCAATTTTCTAATCTTGCATAAGTTGTGTGAAGTAGTTTTAAAAAGAATAATTTTACTTCACAGAGATATTTCAATCTTGCAAAAGGCTTGTGAATCAGTTCTAAAAGCAATAACTATATTTTACAAAATCGTTCTAATTATGCAACAACTTTGTGAGAAAGTTCAAAAACTAGATGATTGACTCTCACAAATGCTTTCTAATTCTAACATATCAGAATTCTAATTTGGTGTTTTAAAAGTCAAATTTTTAGAAACTTTAATTCACCCCTCTCTTGAATTTTGCCATATATAAACGGGATCCACAATTGGTAATAGAATGTACTTTATCAAGTTTAAAGAAGATATAAATAAGATTAAATTCAAAAATTACAAAGTCATATATAAAAACATTCAAAAAAATTAAAATTCTAAATGTCTAATTAACTTTATATCTATTTAAAAAAATATGTCTAATTAAATTGTAGAAAAATTAAATAAAATTCCATAAATTTCAAAAATAAAAGAATAAAATATTAAATAAAAATAGAGCTATAGAGTTTTCTCATTATTTTATTTTTAATATAGAAAAGCTGAAAATAAAAATGACAGTAAATTCAAATATTTATAGCCTATTTTTTGAAAAAGATTTCATTGGACTAAAAAAAAATCCATTTTTTTATATTAATCAAATACTATAATTTCATATTTTCATTGCTTTTGTAAATTTAAAAAATTTTAAAATTTAATAATATATAAATTATTCAAATAAGGGTATACCATGCTCTCTAAAAAAATAATGAGAAATAATATATTTAAAAAATTTTATTTAATTTCGTTGTAATTAACTAATATAGTCTAATGATAAAGTATTTAATCATATTTTAAAAAATTTAGAACATAATAAATTAATAGAATTTAAATTCCATTTTCAATAGTTGAACTAAAATTTTCGATTAACTTTCTAAAAAGCAATATGATATAAAAAAATATGATTAAAAATATAAAAAACTATAAATTATAATAATCATTGGATTATTACAATATCAAATGGAGAATATATATATACATATATATTTTTTCGCGAATTAAAAAGTATTAAAAGTCTAATTAAAAAGATATTCAAAAGTATAAATGCAATCTATTTTTTTATTAAAACGCATTAAATAATAGAATTCAAAAGGATAAATATTTTCTCTAATTAAAATGCATAAAAAATTAATTAAAATAATATATTAAGAATTTCAAATTAAACTAAAGTTACTTTAAGAAATCTCATAATTCTCTCCTTTATTTTGACATGTATGTAGATTAAAGATTATAAATTTAATTTATTATCTATTAAGTTAAAGAGAGCAAAATAATGTATATAATAAATACATGAAGTATGATATATGTATTTAGCTCTAATATTTAATTTAAATCCTAAATTAAATAAAACTAAAAGCATATATCTATAATATATATATAAAAGTATGAAGGAGAGGAACATTTGGTCCCCAAAATGCCCATAAGTATTCTAATTGATAAAAAATATTATTAAGGACAATTTAGTTTTAATAGCTAAGTTGGAACCATATTATGTTTATTTTTCTATTCTAATTATTATAATTTTAATCTAACCCTATTCTAATTAGAAATTTATTCTTTAATATGATTCTAATTATCTATCTATAATCTATAATATATATAAAAATAGGAATGAGGAACATTTGGTCCCCAAAAAGCCCCTACGTATTTTAATTGATAAAAAATATTATTAAGAATAATTTAGTCTTAATAGCTAAGTTGTAATTACATTGTGTTTATTTTTCTATTCTAATTATTATTATTATAATTTTAATCTAATCTTATTCTAATTAAAAATTTATTCTTTAATATAATTCTAATTATCTATCTATAATTTATAATATATATAAAAATATGAATTGAAAGAGGGAATATTTGGTCCCCAAAATGTCCCTACGTATTCTAATTGATAAAAAATATTATTAAAGACAATTTAGTCTTAATAGCTAAGTTGAAATCAAATTGTGTTTATTTTTCTATTTTAATTATTATTATAATTTTAATCTAATCTTATTCTAATTAGAAATTTGTTCTATTATACCATTATATATAGATGTTTAGTTTTGATTATTTTTCGTTATCAATAATTTGTTGCTTTTGCTATTTTGAATTGAAATTATTAAGTTTGCAATCATATTTTCTTCTTGTGGTAAATATTAACTATCTCTATTTATAAATTAATAGAATAGTTGTTATTTATATTTATTATAATTTAGTATCCTTATATCTCTTTATTTCTTTTTAAAGTTATAAATTAGAAAGTATACACAAAATATTTTTCTTCCCGCTTTATGAGATCAAGATGGACTTGAGTCCTTTTATCTGCTGACTCGAGCTCTATGAGACACTCGAACTTTTTGATGCTCTGCATTATGATATAATAAATAATAAACAAAACAATTATTTCGACGGTCATGTACAAGAATTACACAATACCTAATCCTTCAATCAAATAATCTCAACATTGCTTCTAATAGAAGTTGGAGAAATTAGAACTTACTATGAGATTGAATTTAGTAATCCTTATTATTATATTTTTTGTATTATTATTTTTACAGCATATGATTAAATATTTTTTTTAACTATCGTTACGATGTTACACTTGTGGTGATATTAAAGATATTCAAACTGTTAACAAGTAAGAATGATATTTATTTCAAATATTTTATACAATATTAGTGATTAATTGTTGTAATATTTTTAATTAGATATATGATGTCTATGAATAATTTTATAATGTCTTTTAATTTATTTTGTAGGTATAATATCAATTTCAGTATAGTTGATATATATAATAAAATTTTAAAATAAAAAAAATTATATAACGAATATAAATAACGGGTATATATGTAATACGTACATTCTAAAAAACTAGTTATATTAAAAGTACTTTTGTTCATAAAAAAACTCAATAGCTAAACATGTCCCAGCGGCTTAATACTTAAATTTATCCTAACTTTTTGTATTTTTATAAATAATATTTTATCGTTTTTTTTCTCATATAATTTTTAAATTTTACCAATTAAATTTCAAGTTGAAAAAAATATTGCTTTGACATTAGTTTGAATTGGGATATTAAATTATCAAATTGGCGATTGACCTGCATAAATCAATTAATTAATTAAATCTCTGAATTTCAATTTGGGAATTAAACTCTCAAAATGTTACATATTTAATAAACTACCATTAATCAAAGGAGTATCCAATTAATTAATTTTACAAAATTAAAAACCTTTTATTAACTGCGATCAAATTTATAAAAGCAAATTAATAATGCATAATATTTTAAGTTTAAAAGCTAATTTAATTATTGTCTTTTAAATTAATATAAAATAAATACTTTTCTTTTCTATTTTGACTTGGTGTATAATGGATAATAAATTTTTAAATTAGAGTTATACTACACCAAAAAAATATTATAGGCTAGAATTAAGAAAATATAAACAATTTGAAATATATTTAATCACCAAGCCTTTTTACAATTATAATAATTTTCTTTTGAACAATTGCAACAAGAAAATAGATGATTCAACCTGAAGGGGTATTTCAAAGGCAAACAATGCCCGAAAAAGTTTGAGGATCTAAAATGTCATGATTACGAGCTAATTTTTATGTCTGTTGCAATAGTCAAGTTACATGGACTACGTGCTAATTTTCATGTCTCTTGCAATAGTCAAGTTACGTGGACAGTCAAACTGAAATTGCCTAGACACCGTGGCAGATCCTGAAAATTAAAATAGTGGGGATAATGTATAAAAGTAAAAAATTCTGTGGAGGCAAAATGTAAAAGTTCAGTGGATAAATACAAATTAATATAATTATATGTACTAAAATGCAAACAATTCGGAACTGAATTGTAAAAAGCCAGTGGGGGCAAGTGCCCTCATTGCCCCACCGTAGATCCGCCCCTGCCCGGACACCTCATTTTATCTTAAAAAAGGAAGGAAAAAAAAAAAAAAAAAAAAAGAGATTCCATGCCAGATTAACTCCAAATGGAGTTTCTAAGTAAAAGTTTACAGTTTGATTAAACGGAAAAACCGTTAGAAAAGTTGGCCGCATAATTACAAAGATGCTGTACCTGCATCCCTAATGCATCCTCTACGGTCCTATCATTATCCCATCCAACTTTAAGTGCTTGATTTAGCCGTTGGATGAACCCCTCGCGATGTCTCTGACAATAATCTAGAAACTGAGCTACAGCCTGGGGGTCCTTATACCCCGAGCAAAAATTACAATAGTCCGGCAACTCCCAACCGCCTGCCATGGGACTAAATCCTGCCGTCTTCTTTATATATTCCACCAGACCATCAAGAACCCACCGAGGAGCTCTAGACTCTCCGTTCCAGAGCCATACATGAGCCATCCCTTGTAAAATGCTTGACGTAACTACATAATCGAGGTTCTTATGGTCACCCATTATTGATGGACTCAGATGTATCTCAAACTCATGATTTTCACTCGTTTCTACCATAACCAAGTTGGTTAGGTTGGTGCTAGCCAGCTGGAGAGTGACATGTCTGACGTACTTTTTATTATAGTTATTGATATTTGGATAAAGAAAGGTTTCGACAAAGGAGCTAGTGTTTTGGATAATTCGGATGGCTTTGTCATTAGACATATAGAAGAGGGTAAAGCGTTTTCCTGCCTGAGAATCTTTGGCATCATTGATTATTGTTATATCAAAGCCTTTTGAAGCTTCATAATTTGCCCATATGGATATAACTCCAACGGAAAAGATGGTGAAAAGCCGGAGTATAACGCTGGAATTTGATGATAAAACCTTGGTTTGCTCCTCTTCGTCATTGTTGTATAGTGTGGACGAGGAAGAGCAGGAGATTCTGGCGCTGGGGAGGAGAGGTTGGAAGAGCCGTTGATCATCCATGGAGTGTATAGAGGCTAAAGTACGGCCAAATGGTATTCAACCATCAAAATAAATAAAGAAATGGTGTTGTGCCCAATAGGATGTCACTAAATAAAGGGTCCAATTAATTAATTATAATCCACAGGATGATAGGCCACCAAATGTTGAGGGCCCTTTTCTTTGCTGGCCAAGCAATGTGGCTCATGTGCTATCATGTTCTTATGTTTTGTAGTTTTCTTCTTCAATTGGATTGTGGCTTAATTTCGTTCTTATGTCATTCTCGGTATCTTTCAAGTTATTGTTTCTCCAATAGAATTATTATAAAAAACACTTTTCTAACTCCATCTTCTGACTAAATAAACTTGCATTATCACCTTTTCGCTTATCAATCTAAATACAATAGCTTGTATTAATTTATTTTTAGAATAATTTAACAAATGTCAGAAATTAGATTTATATATTAACAAAATGTCAAAAAAAATATAAAAAAGTAAGAGAGTATCAATATTGGTCAGAAATAAATAAGTAATCTTCAAACTAAACTATTCGCTATTCGATTTATTGATTTAACAAGTGAAGACAATCGGGATCGCAATCACGACGGCATTCGGGTACAGCAACAGCGACCGGGACGGCAACAACAAACTCATCTCACTCTCCCCAAATTTTCACTGACTTCACCATTAAGGAGGCCGCACGCGCTAAATTTTACACTGTATAATACTTTAATCATATATATAAACAAATGAACTTTGACAGTTATATTATTGTGGTGAATATAATTATATCAGTCGGTATTTTGAATTTTTAGTTTTTATTATTCCATCATCTAATACAGAGTAATACGTTGAAACATAATATATGAACTCCATCATTGGACACGTTAGCGCCAAGTGAATTTTCTACTTAAATGATAGATTGAAAATACCTTAGCACAGTGAACGCTCGAGCGTTAATTTTATATTTAAATTTTGATGATTATATAAAATAAATAAATTTAATATTATTACATGTGTTAAGTTATCTTATGTAGATTTTTTTATCAAAAATACTAGAGAAGACTAGTTTTTATAATCCAAGATTCTTTGAAAACCATAAAGATTATTGAAGATCTTTTATGGGTTAGCATCTTACGATTTATTGTAGGACAGAGAGAATATTTTTTTATAACGACAAAATCTATTTTTATCTCTTTTGAAAATCTTTTTCAGATATTTTTGAAAGTTGCCTTAAATCTTTGATCTTTTAAAATTCACTTAACTAAATTAAAAAGATTTTGACTTAAACATTTTTGGTAACAAATAAATGAGTATTTATAAAAGATTAATTGAATTTTTAATTTTTGGAAAGCTATCTGTTAAATTCTCAGAATTTCGGGAGAGAATAATTGTGATTGTGATTAACTTGATTTTAAGGTATATTTAGTATATATAAAGTAGAGTCCGAATAGTCCGTATCAAATAAGGATTCTAAATCCTGATTAACTTCCTATTTAGAGTTATTTTAGGAGTCTATTTATTTAATTAGAATAATTTATTATTATATGTTAACAGTAGTCCCCAATCAGTTATTTGGTCATTTATGTCTAAATATAATATTCATAGAGCGTTTTTATTTATAACTTATTGTATAAATTCTGTAACTGTTAATATATAGAATTTGAACTTAATGAAGAGAGAATTTCTAATTTGTAGTCTTTTTTATTTACTTAACTTTTTTATTTGTTCTTTCATTGTCCGAATATATCATTGTTTAAAATGTTGGCGATCTAAGTATATTTAGCAAATAATGTCTTCACAAATTAATGATTTATTCAGATTGGCTATTTTATCTATAATACATGCCTAGGGAATTTTCGCTTCAATGGATGATGATGACTTATCGATGGTGTCAGTTAACTTAAATGGTGAAAGTTGTGTCCTCAACTTATAGATTCAAAAGATTAGGTTGGGCTGTTTAGATTATCTCTGGCGAACTGTCCTATTGAACTGAGAAAACTGGGCCTGCTTATGCCTTTGGAGAATAGATCCATTGGACAGAGAAAATTGGACCGTGGACGGAGAAAACTGGGCCACTTAGGCCTTTGGCGAATGTGTCCCATTGGTTGGAGAACTATGAATTGCTTAGGTCTTTGGAGAAATGTCAGAGTGGATGGACTGTCTATGGGCCGCTTAGGCCTCTAGAGATATGTTCGAGCGGATGGACTGTCTATGGGCCGCTTAGGTCTCTAGAGAAATATTCGAGCTGATGGATTGTTTATGGGCTGCTTAGGCCTTTAGAGAAATGTCTGAATGGATGGACTGTCTATGGGTTGCTTAGGCCTCTGGAGATATGTCTGAGCAGATGGACTGTTGGACTGTCTATAGGCTACTTAGGCCTTTGGAGAAATGTTCGAGCGGATGGACTATCTATAGGCCGCTTAGGCCTTTGGAGAAATGTCTAAGCGGATGGACTGTCTATGGGCCGCTTAGGCCTCTAGAGAAATGTCCGAGCCGATGGACTGTTAATGGGTTGCTTAAGCCTTTGGAGAAATGTCTAAGCGTATGGACTGTCTATGGGCTGCTTAGGCCTTTGGAGAATGTCCGAATGGATGGACTATTTATGGGCCGCTTAGGCCTTTGGCGAAGTGTTTGAATTTATTAACCTCCACTTGGTTTTACTACCTGAATCTGGATTATGTGGCCGAAAATGACGTCGGTGCTCAACAGAGAGACAACTGATCTTATGGATCGAAGAGAGAGAAAGAGAGCCGCTGGATCCAACCGTTCAAAGCCGTTCAGTGGCTTGAGGAGCGATACGAACTGCTGCTGTGTCTTTAGAGAGCGATGAGAAAGGGGGCTGAGATGTGGTGGCCAGAGGAGCTGTTAGCGTTGCAGTGGTGGTCTAGTGTATGTCGCACAGATGAGCAGGTGATGGCTAGAGGTGGTGTGATGCGGTTGAAGCTCGCTGGATCATCGGTCGGGTGTGGCTAAGCTAAGGTTGCGCGAGGAGAATACCACTGCCAGCCAATATCGTGTGCGCTACAGGGGAGGTTGAGGGAGGAGTTGTGGCTTTCTTCTTTTTGGGTTTGATTGGTCCAGTGTATTGGTTTGGTTAATTCTTTGATTTGATTCGATTATATTTGGGAGTGCTTGATTTTTCTTCTTCTTTTATTTCGGAGGTGGAAGGTGTGTACCATGCTCACCGCATTAATTGTTAAACTCTCAGAATTTTGGGAAAGAATAATTATGATTGTGATTAACTCGATTTTAGCGTATATTTAGTGTATATATAGTAGAGTCCGAATAGTCCGTATCAAATAAGGATTCTGAATCCTGATTAACTTCCTATTTAGAGTTATTTTAGGAGTCTATTTATTTAATTAGAATTATTTATTATTATATGTTAACATTATCTTTTTATTCTTAGAAAGTCAAAATACTCATTAAAACTATATTTTCAAACGGGATCTTCATTCCTCTTATAAAAACATTTTCCTTCTTTTGAAAATGTAAAAGTAAGAGTTCATTGCTTCAAGAGATATTTTTTCAAAGCTCTCTCTCTACCTCCATTTCTTTTCATCTATTTGCTTCAAGAGATATTTTTAAGAGAAAAAATTTTGATAACAATATTTACTGAAGAACAATTTTGAACGTTAATTCTGTTTTTAAAATTTGTTTTCTATTCTTCATGTGCTTATAATTGCGTTTCTCTCTGTTCATATAGATTTATGTAATCTATTATGGATTAGAGGATTTTAAACATAAAAACTTTAGTGTAATAGCTTAGGTGAAAAGCTATGGTGTGATAGATTATCAAGTGACCTTCTCCTTGTGTCGGATTTAATGTTTTGATGTGAGTTTCTATTCTTTGCATAAATAGAAAGGGTAGAGGTTGACTAGAACCTTTAGAAATCTAGTGGGACAAAGGTTAGATCTAGGCATTGATCTATTTACTTGTAAAGTCTGTTTATCTCTTATCCTTAAAAAGAGATAACATAGTGGAGGATCTAAAGATGAGTCTTGAGGAGTGGATGTAGGCGAGTTAGTGCCGAACCACTATAAATCTCTGTGTTTATTCTATTTTATTTTTTGAAATTTCGCTTGATTATTTTCTATCTACACAACTGTTAATCTTTTTAGAAACGCTAAGTTGTTAATAAGTTTCTGTTTTTAAACATAAATGAGTTTTATCTTTGTAGATCATTAGAACTTTGGATTTTTACATTGTGATTATACCAAGTTCTAATTAGTCCTTCTATATTAAAGTATAATTCACAATCTTAGTTAAAATAAGTTTTCTAATCTTGCATAAACTTTGTGAAGTAAGTTGAAAACGTGATAATTATTCTTCATAGAGTCTTTCTAATTTTGTATAAGCTTTGTGAAGCAGTTCCAAAAGCAATAGCCTTTCTTCAGAGAGTCATACTAAACTTGCAACAGCTTTGTGAGAAAGTTCTAAACTTGATAACTGATTCTCACAAACTTTTTCTATTTTCGTTGCAAACAGAATTCTGATATTGTGCTTTAAATTTTTAAATTTTTAAAAAATTCAATGCACTCCCCTCTTGGGTTGTGCCATATATAAACGGGATCCATAATCTAGTATCAGAGCCTCGGCTCTTGACTTACCTAAGCTTAACCGCTTAAGAGATAAGATCCCATGGCAACCCCACTTCCTTTTACATCATTAGAAGGTCAATTTATTTCTAGACCACCTCTTTGTTTAATGGTTCTAATTACTCTTACTAGAAAATCAGAATGAAAAACTTTATAAAATCAGTTGATATAAATTGCTGGAGGAACATCATTATTGGTCCTCGTATTCCAGAGAAAACTGTTGAAACTCAAAGTATTCTAAAAATAGAAGAAGAATATATTGATGTTGATTGGAGTGAAATTTCTATAAATGCAAAAACAATTAATATTCTTCACTGTGCATTAGATCCAATAGAGTATAACAAAGTTTATAGATGTAAGTATGCAAAAGAAGTCTAGAAAAAGCTTATAGTTACCTGTGAGGGAACAAATTGTGTTAAAGAATCTAGAATTAATATCCTTTGGAGAGAATATGAAATGTTTAGCATGAAAAAATGAGAGACTAAATTCTAGATTCACAAATATAGTTAATCCTTTGAGAACTCGGAAAGGAAATTTCAGAAGATGAGCTTGTTAAGAAAATCCTTAGAATTCTACCTAAAACATGGGATTCTATAAGAACTGTTATGAACTATAAAAGAGACTTTGGTGACATATGACTATTTGATTGGAGCTCTTATTTCAAAAGAGATGAAATCTTCTTTGATTGTAGAAGATAAGAAAAGGAAAGGACTGATTTTGAAAGTAGTTTCTAGTGAAAAAAATTCTTCTAATCTTGATAGTGATGGTCTAGCTCTTGTTGCTAAAAAATTTCAAGAAGTTCTATAAGAAAGGCAAAAGGCCACAGAAAAAGTTTATCAAACAAAATTTTTCACCTAAAAATAATAACTTGCCTAAGAAAGAATCTTTTAAAGTGGTTTGTTATGAATACAACAAACCTGGCCATATCAAACCTGATTTTCCTAGAAAAAGAAGTCAAAGAAAGAAAAGCTGAAGCAGGTGTTTGTAGCTGCATGGAGTAATTTAGACGATTCTAATTCTAAAAGTCAAAATGACCAGGAGGAAATTGCGAATTTCTGTTTGAAGGCTATTTTTGATTTTGACTCAAAAAGAAAAAAAGCACTCTAACTTCAACACAAAAAGCTAAAAGTAGCAAAGCAAGTGCAACACGCTAAAAGCATGATGAATGCGACGAAAGTATATCTGAACTTGAATCTGAAAGTGATCTTCTAGATACTTGTAATAATCTTTATACTGAATTTGAAAAGCTTGCTAAAAGGCATAAAGTTCTAAAGAAGGATTACAAAAAGTTGAAAACTGAATGTGATAATTTGAATTATGCTTTTTATCAAGAAGCGGGTTTTTGGTTGTGCCAACGATGGGCTAGAATTGCAAGAGCTGACAAAGGAGCTATGTGATGGGGTGTTTTGTGACCTATATCTCTTTTTATTTGAATGCATGGAATCCCATTCTGCATATGAAGTTAGTCAAGAAAATAGGAGAAACGTTCCGTATTGTACGATCCTAAGAAAAAAGACTCGTTGCTGACAGTGATGGTGAGGAGGGAGATCACACTAACATGGAGGCGGATGCTCCACATCCCACTCCTAATTTGGATACTTCTTATGGTGCAAGTACATCTAGGGCAAGCCCTTCTTTTAAGAGCTCATCCAACTTGTCCAATGAAGAACTTTTTGCACGTATGATGTCTACAATGGACATGATTGATGCTCACTTTCAAGGGATGGAGACTATGATTTCTGATAGGTTCCAATCCATAGAAATTATGCATGGGAGTCTTGAATCTCACCTGGACACCATGAAAGGCCAATATCAAGGAAGCAATAGCTAGCTCCAAATAGTGATCCAATTGCTGCAGCAACATCCTCCTCCACCACCTCCTGCAGATTGAGTTCTTGTCACTACAAAAATCTAGGTGATTATTCATCAATAAATTGGGCAGACGCAAATATATTGTTGGTAAAATCCTTATCGGTAAAAAATTAGCTATCAAAAAAATATGCATCGATAAATTAGCCATGAAAATTGGTTGATAATTTATTTATTTTCATCGGTGATTTGGTGGTTAAATCCTTTTATATTTTGGTGGGTAAATGGTCGGTATAAATTTTAGTCGGTAATGGTCAGTATTCTGTCGGTAATTTGTTCAGGAAAAGGTCGATATTTTGTCGCTAATATATTTAATTATTATTTTTAAAATTATATTTTCATCGGTAACCGGTGGGTATTCCATCGGTAAAATTTGCTGAAAGTCAATTTTTTCCATTTTTAAGAATAAACAACCTATTTCGAATCACCTGTAAAAAATACATTCAAATTGTAAATAAGTAAATATGTAAATAAGCTAATGTTTACATAATATTAACATAAATAAATATGAGTTATAACATTAAACACAAACAAATATAAGTCTCAAATATATAAAAGTACTATTATGTTGAATAATGTGTTTTGTTTAGAGAAAGAAAAATATTATGTTTAACTGCAGCCTAAAATAAAGATCTAAGGATCTTGTGACTAATTTCCAATTAGTTGATCATTAGATAGATATATATCTCTGACTGGATCAACATCATCTCTAGAGATAGGATCATGTATAGAGATAATATTAGTTTACTCTGTAGCTGGAGGATTTGTAGGAGGAGTGGCTTGATGCATAAATGTTGATGAATCTCAATGATCATATGTGACTGTTGAGCAAGCAACTAAGACTGTTGCATCACCAACCTCTCTAGTGCAGCATTTCGCTTTGCAAGAAACTGAACTATATCACCGGAAGTCCCTGTACGCGCAGCCGCTGCAAAATGCGAAGGATAATTAGACTGAGATGAATAGGATATCACCTCAGATCCAATCCCATATGTCCTTCATTTGTCTTGTCCTCTAGTAGCCGTTTGGTATATCTTTGTGTCATCAATGGGATCCTCAGATTGGCAAGACATTTGATCCTCCCTGACTGCTTCTAAATTCTCCTGCAATAAAGTGTTACATATATAAATCGTTACATATATAAGTCTTTACAAATTGGTCTAACATCCAAATTTTAACAGTGATAACCTATGATAAAATTAATACAATCTATATGTAGTTTACAATTAAAGAAAAGACCTAAATACTTACATAAAAGTTCTCAGCTCGTTTATCAACCTATTTACTTTTATCATCTTTCTTTGTATGGACCTTATGGAGCAATTTACTAAGTGTAGCTTCTCGTCCCAACTCAACTGACTGAGTTTAAATAAAATAGTGTATCAAAATATAATAGCTTAATTACATATAATCAAAAACTATATATATATTATCATAAAAGTTTAGAAAGTTTACCATACCTTCTTATTCTCAGAATGGTGGATAGAACCTTCGATATGACAAGATGGACCAGATCTAGCACCTCCTTTCTCGATACTCCTATTCTTAGATTGTTGTGCCGATTTCTTAACCTGCTCAGGTATTGCCCATATTTGGTTCCACCTTTCCCACACATTATCATTTACATATGGTTCTTTTCCCTTACTCTTCACCTCATGTACGAAGTCTTTGTATCTCTTTGTAGCCTTACACTACCATAGCCATTTAACCATATGATTGATTGCCATGTTCGAATTAAACCATTTCTATAACCATAACATTAGCGATAAGGCATAATAACTCAATGAACATAAATATCGATAACATAAAAATAAATTCAACATCATTTCCCCTGTAATAATGACATTATTAAAAATAACCTGCAACAAAATCAACATAAATGTCTATAACAACCAATACTTTAATTTGTATATGATCCAACAAGATTAGTTTACATGGTTAAGTAGTGTGGAAGTTTCTTTCATTATCGAATTGGGAAGCAATTCAATGATATCCTTCTTTAAAAGGCAATGCAATAGCTCAATAGCTCAATCATAAAAATCAAATGATAAGGCTAGTATCTCAATAGCTCTGAAACTCACTACAATAATAATCAAAAGTGCTTTGTGACACCATCTTCCAACTTATCCCTTTCGAATCATTTCTCCTTAAATATACTAGTGGTCCGCCTTCAAGCATCACTAGAAGGCTCCAACCTAACATTGAAAGACATTAATGTATATAAATATAATCTATAAACTTGAACATAAAGTATTTATATTAATTTTCTTCATGCATAATAAATTAATGTTTTCGCTCATAAAATATTTTATACACTATTATTCATACCTCCCTTCAACTATTTCAATCTGCTTACAATTAATGTGAGGCCCACAATTGTTAACTCCCACAAATGCATCAGCTCCACCTATTGATGAAGTTTGTGCCTAAGTACTCGTAGTTGTTGTAGTATTCGATACATGATGTGAAGGTGGTGGTGGTGGAGGCAATGGTGGAATTGAGCCTCTCCCTCTCCCTTGGCCTCTCCCTCTCTTTGCACCTGCACCTACATCTTGTTGTTCTTGGGTGTCATCATCAATAGGAATATTTGATCTACCTCTACCTCTAGCCATCAGAACCTACTTCCAACATCCATAAATATTTAAACAATCTATAAGCCACATGATGCAATAATATAAAAATACAGTTATAAATACATTATTTTAATATAATTTTTAAGCCATAGTTATTTGAATTATAAATTTGAGATAAGCATAATGTCTATGAAGCAAAATTACAGCTCATTCATTTTCATTATCATCAGAAGCATCATCTGCTGAGACTTCATTAGAGGATGTTGAATAAATATATTATTTTCTTCTCCATCTTCCTTTAAGTGATTAATGTCAACCTCAGAACTACTTGGATCATTTCAAGTTATAGAAAAATTCTCCTCATTCAAATGTGACTGAGGAACTTCTATGCCATCTTCTTGAAATGCCATATCTTGTACAGAAATATGAGGTAATTCAATGACATGTATTGGTTTTACCTTGCACATTGAAAGCCAATTACTTTTATCTCGTCTCATAAATGGATATGAGACAAAGTAAACTTGTTGTGCCTGCATCGCTAAAACAAACAGCTCATACTTGGGAAACCTTCTCCTTTGATCAATATCGACTATATTGTACCTAGCATGAATCTTCATCCCAACATTTGGAGTTGGATCGTATCATTCACAATGGAATAATACAGTTCTTTTAAGAGGTAAAGTTGGATACTCCATTATCAATACCTTAATAAACTTACCATATAAATCACTAGACTGATCACTGTAATTTGATGCCTTTATATATATATATATGACAATGTTGTTAGTCATTTTATTCGATCCACGACTTTCTATATGGAATTTATAACCATTAACGAAGTATCCATGATACACAGTAATTGTATAAAGGGGGCCCTTGGCAAGGTCTTTGAGAAATTGATTTGTTATGGAGTTTGCTTCATTATGAACCTATTCCATTTACACTATATATATTATTATGTATCTAAGCATAACTTAAGAATATTTTATAAAAATATACATGTACTTACATAAGAGTTGAACCAGGTAGAAAAGTCATTTTCCAATCTTCGATCAATCTCTTTCTCCATAATGTTTAGATCAAGGTTCCGTAACTCAGATATATAAATGCTTGCATATGAAAAAAATTCATAAAGTTTAAATGAGACAGAGCAAAATGAAGCCAATAAGTCAAAACTTGCAAAGGTATAGCATGACTTACTTAATAAACGGGCCTACTTCAATGCAATTAAGAAGTATATATGTATGAGCTGCTTGATGTTCTTCAATAATTATCCGTATTCTTTTTTATTTCCTAATTGGCCGCCTAGGATGAGTAAAAACTAAAAGATTACCTTCGATTTTCTCCCCACTAATGGTTCCACCATCACTATTTTATGGCACTCTTCAATGTCTTGTTTCAACCTGTGGCTCAAAGTAGTGTGCATAAAACAATGATGCCTCTTGTATAAGATAGGCATTATCAATTGAACCTTCAACTTTTGCTTTGTTCCTAACATTTTTTTCAAAAATAACCATTATACCTATCACATCCTCACTAATTGGTTAAACGTGATTTTAAAGTTGGTTAAATTTTTAAAAAAGAGTTATAAAGGTATTTTATAGTGATACCTCTCGAATGGATACATCGAGAGATATTAAATTGGACCAGGAACTTTTGCTTCATAAGCAATATGCACTAGTAAATGCTCCATTGAATAAAAAAAGCTAGGAGGAAATATGTGCTCAAGTATACAAAGGATTATGGGAATTTCTCTATGAAGACGATTCATATCCTCCTTACGGATGATAGTACTACAAAGATCCTTAAAAAAAAAAAACTTATCTTGGCCACAACTTCCCACACATTGGATGGTAACAACTCTCGAAAGGCAATAATATTCAACCGTTGCATGAAAACATGACAATCATGGCTTTTCATTCCAAATAATTTGTACTTGTTCATGTCCACACAACGACCCATATTTGAAACATAACCATCAAGAAATGTAAGAGTCTTCAACCATTTTAGTACAACTTATTTGTCTAGCTTATGCAAAGTGTAAAATGCTTGAAGGGTGGCCGTGAATGAATATTTTTAGCAGTGTTTGTGAAATGAAGTATTGACCACTGTGATTTTGATATTATTATATAAATGGCATGGTTAAAAAGTCTTATAGAAATTAATAGACATAGTTATTACCTTATTGATATTACTTCATTTGTTGAGGTTGATATTGTGAGTGATGTACATATGATGTGGTCATTACCCTGCCAATATCACTTCATTTGTTAAAATTGATATTGTGATTAATATTGCTTCCTCCATGTTGAGGTTATAGACAGCTCCCTCTATTATGAGGTTGTAGACAGCTCCCTCTATTATGAGATTGTAGACAGACTCCCTTTATAATGAGATTATAGACTAGCTCCCTCTTCTATTGAGATAAAAATCACAAATTGAGGTTGTAGATAGCATGTTTAAATGTCCACATTAAAGTCTAATGGCTTTTCGAATTTAGTCTATATACGCTACTAAGACTAAAATGGAAATTAATGAATTCCTTGAATGGATGAATTATTGAAATGGTATTGATGATTTTTCATCATTTAATTTTAGGGCAACTATTGTATTTAAAGTATGAAATTTTCAATTGTTATTATTATTGTGTTTTCCCTTAACTCATTGAGTCTTATGAGAAACTGATTTGAAATTAGAGTATATGGAAAAAATATTTTCATATGAAAGTTTATTTATAAACATTGTTGATTTTGAAAAGAAATGTGAAATTGTATTTTAAAATATATATATATGCACCTGCAAAGAGATTTAATAAGATAAATTGTGTTGTTCATAATAGTACATCACAAAGCAATATACTTAGCGATAGTTTTTTTGTCCTATCGTAGGAAAAGATAAAGAGAAGGAATGAGAGAAGACCACCTTGTTTGAAGTAAGTACGCTATGGACCTAGTTCTTTTATATATTTGGTTTCTTATTAGATTATGTATGGTGTATTAAACATTAACAAAATAGTTATGCATATGTGAGCAGATATATGTAAATTATGAGCAAGTAAATTTGAAAGTTTGTATTCTATAAAAGTTCTTGGATTCTACTATGTATTTGAAGTTGTAAAGGACTCTAGTATGTAATTAAATCTTCTATGGGTTTATGGGTAATAGATTCATTTCATGTTTTTGATATTGTAACTGATGTTTCAGAAATTATATTTCCTTAAATATTTTATGTAGCTTAATAGAAGTTATTTTTCATATAATAAATAATTTAGTGAAAAAGACATTTCTTTTAAACAGGTGGAAGAATCTAAAGAAGTTTTACTCTTATTTAAATAACTAAATGTATTTTTTTTTCTACAGGATATTAATTAATGAAATAAAAAATTAAATCCCTTGTAGTATATTTATTAAGTTATTTAAATAATTAAATGCCTGTTAAGTATATTACGAGCGACATGTCATATCTTATAGTGGGGTAAGATGTGACACACACCACTAGAAGTGACTCACGTACCATTTCAAAATAATTGGAGCTCATGATCACCAAAAGACAGAAGTTTGCAAATTTCAAGGCATTATAACCATTATGGCACCAGCCCTTGCTTAAAGGCATGCACCTTCATCATAGGACATGCGCCACAAGGGTTATGGCAAGTGCCTTCATAGCCCAAAAAAGTTGCAGACTTGGTGTGAAATTGAGTATTTATGTGTTCCTCTCATAAAACCTAAATTTTTTGAAATTTTAATATTGAAAATATACATAAAATGATAATAGAGTAGGGTTTAGACTCTTATTTACCTTATTTTGAAGGAAAATCATTGGTTTGCTTAAAGTTAATAAAGAACACCTCAAGAACTTTGACTTTGGATGATGATCCGAATTTGTGTTGTTTTATGTTTTTAGAAGTGTTAAGTAAGCCTAAACTCATGACTGTGTTAGAAACACTCTTCCTTAACATATACTACAAAGATTTATTTAGATTTTTGGAGAATGGATATTGTTTTTTCATTTTATGTTTGATTTTTGTGTGTTTGATTTTGTGATCACAATAAAATTTCTCTCTAATTGCTAATGCTCCAAATGCCAACCAATATCTGCTAACCTCTAAAATGCCAACCTCTAATCCCTTAGCCATGCCCTCTATTTATAGGCAAATGTAAGGAGCCGACACTATTTAGAACAAATTTATTCTGCTCTTTTCTTGATTCTCTTTTTAGGAACCACATGCTTACATTCTAGATATATGTCCCCAATGTCCCACCCCTTCACTTTTATCTCTACATTAGGGATCGTTCTTCAGCATCATCTCTTCTCTTATCTATTCCATATTATCATTGTCTATACTCTCCCACCCTTGGACCCACAAACAAGTTGGATTTTGATTTTTCATGAAATCAGTTTGAATGATGCATACGTTGGCATAAGACATGAAAATTTATCCTAAGACTCATTTATGAACTCTATTTCAATACAAACTCCGAAAATGTGAAAACAACCCAATGGATCCGGTTTCTTACACTAGGATTATTAGCTTGAGAATCAGATCAATTGGATGTTCCAAAATCATTTTATCATGAGACAAATCATTACCATAGATGGGCCCCTTAAAGGCCACTGATGGACCCCACAGGAAGTTCCATAAGGACCATTGTGGGTCCCCCATTGGCGAATTTGTTTGATTTTCATAAAATCAGACGTGGCGGAGCACAGAGTGATGTAGGATGGAGAGACACGCTGTGGGTAAACCCAGGATGCAGTTGTGGGCCTCGTTTCGATCCGAACATGAAAATGTCATAATGGGTCACATTTCTTAACTTTGGATCATCAATCCAAGAATCTGATTCATCAAGTGTTTTAACCTTATTTTTAGCAACAAAGGTTTGTATCATTGAGTCTATTTTTGGAACAAAAATTCAGCTTCTACACCAGGTCCTGCTCTATCTATATTTTTTGGACTTGTAGCCTTGTTTTCCTATTGTTGAGTACTTCTAATAGTGGACTGAGCCATTAGATCTTGAAGTTTTCCTTTTGGGTCAGCAATGAAAAGCCCATCCTCCTTAGTTGCAATCGGCCCATGCATATCCATAACTTCCTTCCCATGCAGACTACCACTGGCCATATCCATAGAGTTGCTACCCACCCCCTTATTATTCACAGTGACCACGATTTCAAGAATCTTTGTTGGCAAGAATCCTTGATTTGTAGGATATTTGAAAATTGGTTGAAATTCGCCCAAACCCGTCACTGGACCATCCATAGCCGCCATACTTTTCGGCCATCCCCAACGTGATCCCACAGAGTGAGCTCTACGATTATCAGTGCACATCTAGGAACCATAGGCAAATTGTTCCTTAGTAATACCAAGTGTCAAGAAGAGCCCTTGATAATACCGTTCTGAATGGCCAATCAACCCATAGAAGAAACATAATGTAGGTAATCGCTCATATTTGAAATTGACCCAAGCCCAATCACTCTTCGATTTCTTCACTTTTAGCTATGAAGCAACGATTTTTGCACATTTAGTATAACTTTGATGCCCAAATATTCTCTCTAAACATTTGAAAAATTGCACTCATCAACCTCTAAGAATTCACCCATGGAGTTACCAATATCCCTTGCAGCACGTTTAGTAAAAAAACTTGGTGGTGGATCATGCATCTAAACCCAGAAGTCCACCATTGTAAATTTCACATGTCATGGATTCGCACCAGCTGGTAAAGCTTTCATAATAAGCAACTGTTGAGAAAAACTCCAAGGGCCTCCTCTCAAAACTCGATCATAATCAATTTGGTGAAAAAATTAAAAGAGGAAAGCATTGTTACCTAGCTCCTTTGTCACCATCCCTATAACTGAATGCCACACTTGAAGCATAGTTGTTTTGAATGCAACTATATTGATATGTTTATCCATGAAGAAGCGCCCCATTATGCACCATAGAAGAGACTCATCCAGTTCTTTTGCCTCCTGCTCCTGATCCTCCTTATACTCCAATCCACCTTCATTCTCTTCCAATTGTAACTTGGCATGCACCTCCTTAAGAGTGGGAGGTCCGTTTGCATAGAACTAGATCCTTCCATGAGAGATTACAAGAGAAAACACTGAAAATTGAACACAAAACACAATAATTGATAATTAGGAGATAAGTATCAAGCAAACAAAACCATTATAGCAGCTAAAACTTGTCACAAAGAACCAAAGGTGGCTAATTGAAATACCCGAAATTTTTATTTCAAAGTTATTTTCCATTTAAATTTAATCATTAAATTTTTTAGCCAATAATATTACGCCACGTAATATTTATTGGGACCGAAAAATCATTTTTGGTTCGCTCTAAATTTTTTGATTAAAAGATCGGACCAATTATTTTACCGAATTAGACCCGAATCGGATATTTTCGAAAAACACTATGCGTCACTATTTTTTTCTCCTGGGCAACTTACCTTGGACGGTTTTATTAAAATTACTATTTCCGTTTTTATATAATAATTTAAAAAAAAAAATTAAAATTAAAAAAAAATTAAAAAAAAAAAAAAAAATTTTTTTAAGGAGTCGTCTCCTTCCTCTCCTTGCAGCGACTCCAGCCCCTCTCCTCTCTCTCTGCACCACCAGCCTCCTCCAGCAGCCACCATCCTTTCTTCTTTTTCTTCTTCTCCTTCTTCTTCTTTCTTCTCTTTCTTTCTCTCTCACCGCCTCTCCCTCACTACACCAGCAAACAGATGACAGCAGCACCACTGCCACTCCGCCAACCACCAGCAGCTCCTCCATCTCGCGACCCAGCGGCTCCTTCCTCGCGTCGCGAGCAGCAGCGCGACTACAGCTTCCTCCTCGCGTCGCGACTGCAGCTCCCTCGCGTCGCGACCAGCTTCTCCAGCGTCTGCAGTCTCGCGAGCAGCAGCAGCTCCCTTCCTCGCGCAACCAGCTCCTGCCTCCTCTCTCTCGCGAGCAGCAGCAGTGTCTGCAGCACTGCCTTGAGCCACAGCAGCTCCAGCTCGCCACCAGCAGCATCACAGACCAGCACCAGCAGCTGCAGCAACTCCTCCACTGCAGCAGCAGCAGCTCTGTTCTGCCTCCCTTTCCACTGGCAACAGCACCTGCTGCACCTGCAGTTCGCCTCCCTTCACGTAGCGGCAGTTTCGCGTCGCGCCGCCTTGAGCCACCATCTGCTCCTTCGCGCGATTCCGGCTACCACAGTCTCCTTGAATCGGAAAATCGATATTTTCGGTATAATTCAAGAATTTATTTGATTAAATTTTTAGTTGATTAATTTATTGATTTTAGAATATTTGTTGAATAATTTTATTATTTAATGGGTTAATTATTTTGGTTGGTAAATTAATTTGCGGATTATATATTGTTTGGAGAAATTTTAATATTTGAGGAATAATTGTAGTTGATTAGTTAATTTTTGATAAATTATTAGATAGTTAATTGATTATTTGATTATAGGTTGAAATTATAAATTTTAATTAAAATTATGGAGGATAAATTGATTTTTAGGATATTAATTATTAACCTTGAAGGTTCATGAATTATTTATATTATTGGTGGATTTAATTATTTTTAGGAACGATATTTGTAGTTAGTTAGTTAAATTGAATGATTATAATGGTTAATTAGTTATGGGAGGTTAAATTGTTATTTGGTTAATTTTGTTAGAAATTTTGGGTAAATTATTCCAATAGAGTAAATGCTGATATTGATAAATTGAGAAATAATGAGAATGGTGGATGGGAAATGACTGTGAAATTGCCCGTTGGATGGGCTGTGTATTGTGATGTGTGAAACTCAGGCAGTTTAATTTACAAAGAATATACTGTCGAATTTTTGACAGAAAAGAAAGAATTGCTTAGAGATAAAATCTATTGTAGTAAACAATGAATTGTAATATTAAATAAAGAAATTATACTGTATTTATTTGATAAAATAAATAAGTATATGAAAATGCATATAAATGAATTTAGAAAATAATATAAAAACTTATTTAAGTTAAATTATGAAACTAATTATTAAATTGAGTTGAAAAAAATAAAATATGGTTTCTAAAAGAAAATCATTATAATTAAATGATTGTAATTGGTAAATTGCGTAATGATTTTAATAAGTTGGATAATAATTTTGGTAATTGGATTTACGTTAAATGAATTATGTCTTTAATTATTAAAGTAGAAAATAAATTCAAAATAATTTATTTACTTTAAAAGTATAAATAATAAAATTTAATGGAAGTAGAATATAAATAAATATTGTCAATAAAATGATAATAAAGAACTGAATATAAAATGTTAACTTGATGTTAGGTTGAGGAAGCTCAATAAACTGTTGTGGAAGTCGAGTTAAACTGTGGAAATCAACTTCTTGGTATTAGGTGAGTAATAATATATAATGTTTTACTAAATTCATTACAGCATAAACCATTTTATGCATTATGCTTATTATTGCTAAATTCTTGCATACCTATTATTATTGCTAAATTCTTGCATACCTAGTATATGGATGAATGACTGTGTAATGATGAATGCTGTGAATAACTGATTGTACATTATGATATGTGATTGTTGTGGGAGTTGGGACGACGTGAATCACCTGGGTTGAGAGCACGGGCATGGTGAGAATGCCGTCAGTGGGCCGGTAAGCGGTGGGAGTGG
>CANUEP010062895.1:0-16413 GCA_947857235.1 Jatropha podagrica | reverse complement strand
TAGACTCATTGTGAATAATACTGAGATTGTAAGTATTTAAATAAATTTTAAATGAAATCGGTGGCCGATTAAGTATTATTATTCGATTATTTGTATGGTGTAAGAATAATGATATATTAGTTATCTTGAATGGTTACTAATGTAATGAGATGATTTGATCATATATTTTAGAAGTGCTTGCTTATGATTTGAGTTGAATTGGAGTTTGGGGTTTGGAGAAAATTGTATTGGAAGTGTGTATATTTTCTTCGTGTTGCAAGTTAATTTTTAGGGGAAATTCTTGAGAAATTTTCATAGGAATTTCCTTAAACTCTATTATTAAAATTTTAAATTACTTGACTCCTTATGAAAATCTAACCATTTCTAATATGTGATCTAGAGTAGTAACGGTATAAGGCGGTGCTCCAACACCGAATGTGGCACTCACCGTCGAGTTCTCCGGGATTGGGCGGCGGATGTTACAGAATCTGCCTAAAATTCACATTCTACAATAATAATACAGCCTATCCATTGGGCAATTTAACACTATTTACCCATCCATCATTCTCATTGGTTTCACAATTACAATATCAATATTTATTCTATGTTTGATTGACTCATGAATAACTTAATTGTCTTAACTCATTCTCAGCATATGTTCTATAGTTAATAAATTCTTGTCATTTACAAATTATGATTTATATTTTGCTAATTCCTTCGAAATTTAATTGTTCTATCCAATTCACATAACTAACTCTTTTTTTTTATTCCAAACACAAAAATATGAATTTCTAAATGAATTTCACAAAATTTTATGGAATTTATTATTCTAAGAGGCTCTTAATCTTCCAAAATTTAAAACCTCAAAGTGCATAAATTTTGAGTATAAAAAATTAAAAAGAGAAATTTGTAGTTAAAATAGAACTTTCATTTCAATTTTAGTTCATATTTTTTATTATTTAATTTTTAGAGCTTACAATTAAGTAATGAGAAATTAAGAGTAAATAAAAGGATTAATAACAAAATATAATTAAAAATCTAATAATTTGACGGAAGATAATGATTTTTTTTGGGTTGTTTTTTCAGCTTTTAGAAACATTAAGCGAGATAAGAGATGAACATAAAAAAAACTCTCCAGCAGCTTGATCCTTGCAAAAAATGAAATCTGAATTTCGAATCATTCTTAAGTTAGATTTCTTTTGCCTTTTTTCTTTCCTTCCTTTCTTTGAATTCTAAATAAGAAAACTAGATTTATTTATAGATTTCCTTTTAATCTTTGATTTTCTTTTCTCATATTTTTCCCCTCTTTTGTTTCCTTTGATTTCACTGTTTAATCTAAGATTATTGCATTTTTTTTTTTTTATTTCTGCTTTGAAGGAACGGTTTTTTTTCGGTTAGTAATATTATTATCATTTATTGGAGATTAAAATTAATTAATGTTTTATACAAAAGTAATTGCTCAAAATTAAAATTAACATTTTAGAATGTGACATGCGATTGGTCAAAATTTGTATAGATAATGTATAAACAATATTCTAGAAGCACATACATGATATTTTTGTTTTAATTACGTATATATTTAAATCATTTCAGGACTAATATTTGACATTGAAAGATTATTAATTTCTCTCTTCTAAGTATTTTTTTATTTTCAATACATATATATACGCACACACATAAATTCTAGGAGTTTAATATTTTCGGGTCCCTAAATTATGACTAAATTAACACTTAAATCTTTCAATGTTTGAATAATTATTTTGAAGGACCTAACTAATGCTACCGTTGCATTGTGAGATCCTTTCATCCAAAATTTCATTTTATATGTATTGAAAAGTTAATGTTACTCAAAAGTGATGAACCGACATGTTAATTTAGTCATAATTTAGGGATCCAAAAATATTTAATTCCCTACACTTAGGTTCCTCACTTTTGAGTAACATTCACTTTTCAGTCCATATAAAATAAAATTTTAAATGAAATGACCTCACAGAGTAACGGTTGCATTAGTTAGGTCATTCAAAATAATTATTCAAATGTTGAGGGACTTAAGTGTTAATTTAGTCATAATTTAGGGACCCGAAAATATTAAACTCAAATTCTAAACTATCAATACATTATGTCAATCTTATAAGGGAAAATTATAAATGCGTCCTCATATTATGCCAATAATATCTACTCTGTCAATTTTTTTAATATTTTTCGTTAAATTTAAAAGAACAGACTAAATACCCTCTATCTTCTTTCATTTTCTTGTTTGTTCTTTCTCATTTTCTATCTCTCTCAGTATCCAAATCCAGAAATTTTCTTCAATAATCCCCATAAATTTTAACTTATTATTCTCTACTACTTAAGGGGAAGGTTGGAGGAAGCTCGTCGTTCGCTGCTGTTAAAAGGGCATTCGAGTCTCCTACAAAGGATAATAACAAGAAAATTAGTAGAAGGAGAGAAGACCATGATCAAGAAGATGAGGAAAAGGTTCAACTTTTTTTATTTTAATATTTTTATTTCAAATTTGATTTCTTCTCTAAAATTTATTTCTGGATTCTGTGCAGAAAAGAGGAAAAAGAAGATGGAGTTTTAGGAAACTTTCAATGCAGGAAACAGTTATACAACATTCTGCAGAAAAGATTATAACAACTAGCTCCACGAATCCTACCATTACAGCCACAGCTATTAGTGAAGCTATTGATGTTAAACAAAGACACGCACTTGCAGTGGCCATGCCTACAACTGCAGTTGCCCAGGCAGCAGTTGCAACAGCACAAGCAGCTATCGAAGTAGAAAGGCTTACTAGGCCTACCCTCTTTGCTAAGAAACATTTTGCTGTCATTGCTATACGAACAACTTTTAGAGGATATCTGGTAATTGTATTTGCCATCTTTAAACACTGTTGTTTTTGTTTTATTTAGGTATTCCTTGGCTTTAATAAGTCTTGCAACAGTACTTGGATCTCCGTATGTAAGGAATCGAAAATCAGATCTGATTTCACACCCACTTTGAAAATCAAACAATTGAATTTCAGGAACAAGGGTGAGATTTGCAGTTAAGAATCCACTTTGATTTTCTACAAGTGAGATTATTTGTCTTTATTTCGTTTAATCATGGAGATGTTTTAGTTGGTTGGTTCAAAAGACATGTATGGTAGAAAATGCAAATTTAATAGGGAAATAAGGCTATTTGTGTCTTTTTAGAAATTTTTTAACGAAAAATATCGAAAAAATTGATAAAATGTTAGAATAGTTGAACGAAATCAAAATATAAGGACAAAGTAGTGTATTTTAAAAAATATAGAGACAAAATAGATATTATTGGCATAATATGGGGGATACGTTTATGATTTTTCCATCTTATAAATGTGGTTACAAACGTGATGACAAAATTTAATTAAAATTTTATTTTATCTAGGAATTAGCATGCTCGAGAAGGGTTGTAAACCTTGTAGTGTTACTATGAAACTAGAGATGTAGAGAGATGAAAATCCAAATATCATACTTCACATCAATATAAGTACGTGGTATATGATTGTAGTTAGGAAGTTAGCTATTTTCCTTTTTTTATTATATGATTGTAATTGATGTATTTTTTTATTAAAAAAAACTAATTTTTTCTATTTGATTGGATCTTTATTTTAATTAAAAAATTAATATTTAATATAATAATTAATTATGTTTAACCATTAAATAATAAATAATTAAAATTATAAAAAAAAATCTTTTACCATGTATTATCTATATTGAATTATTTGAATTATAAAATTTTTCTATATTATCAAAAATAAGAAAAAGATATTCAACCTTTATGAATTATAAACTCTAGTTAAAACTTAATTAGGATTAATTGAAGTCTTTTCAAAAGAAGCTGCAAACTCACCTTTCTGAAGTGTCAAATGTGATGAATTGATATGACTTTTGGACTTACTTGAACACTTGAGTTTATAATTATCTTAAATAAATTAATAGTATTATAATTTTTATATAATGAGAATTTAATAAAGAAGAAAAATAAATATTATAATATATATACTCTTAGTTTGATAAAACACGCATAATAAAAATTTAACAACAAAAGTTATTTTGCCATTCTACCCTTAATTAATTATAATATTAATAAAAATTATTTATTTAATAAAAAATTATAAAGATTATTATAAAAAAATTAATTATTTATATTTAAAAAATTTTAAATCTTGCAAATATCTTAAAAGATCTAAAAAAAAAATAACAAACAAACAATATGTGATAGAGGAAGAAGTATTAAATATAATTTATATATTATAAATATAAATTATAATATATATACATATATGATAATGTGAATATAATACTCATAATATTGTTTACAAATTAAATTATTACGTCCGAAGCCAACAAATATATATAAACTTCTGTTACAAAATGTGAAATTCCATTATATCATCACACAACTTTAAAGTTATATAAACTTCTATTAACCCGCACAACGCGCCAGCCCATATGCTCGTAAAAAACTAAAAACAGGATTTCCAGCTTTAGATTTGATTTTTGGCGTTTAGTTGTTTTTCAACAGCTAACAGCTGACCTCAAACACTATACCGAAGAGCCCTTAATCTTCAAAAATTTAACACCTCAAAGTGCAGAAACTTTGAGTATAAAACGTCAAAGAAGTAATGCATCGTTTATCATTCAATTCGGAAGTAAATTAAGCTGAAGCAGAAAGCTAAATCTGATTTCAATCAACACCTAACTGTCATTCCAAAAGTTATTAGGTGTTGGTTATAAGAGAACAAAAATACCAAATTCCTGTCAGAATTCATATTTACATATGGAAGTTTTCAGATACATACAAAGGATATCAGGAGATTTTGAAAAATGCTTCAGATAGAAGGGCCTGATCTAAGCACTCTCTCTAATTTCTCAGCCTTGATGTAATCTTTTTCGGTTAGAGGACCAGCAGGAAAAGCTGTGATTTCCACAACCAGGTGTGGTGTCGGGAGTTCATCAAAAAGCGCCCTTACGTTGTTGCAGCACACACTTTCACCATGAGCACTTTCCCTCCTAATTTGACAACCCTAAATTAAAGAAAATCCCATGACTCCATTTGTTGTTTCACATTATTATATTTTGCTACAATGCATAGAAAGATGAAAGAATCAGAATTTTAGAGATTTCTTTCTGGAGTTGTACTACCTTGTGAGAAGTGGCGTCGGTGAAGTGATCGTCATCCGATAGTAATGATGTAATGGCTTTAAGAAGCCGCCTTCCTTCAGATTTGGAAGGGACCCTATAGTTTCTCCTAAGTGTTCCCTTTGTTGTTGGATGCCATTTGCTCACAAATTTCCTTTTCTCAGCTGCCTCCTTTTCTGATGAAACATAAAAGTAATAGAATTGTACACTTAAAAAATAGGTGGTGGATTGACAAACTCAAAATTAATTTGACAAATATCATCATTGCAAAACCATTGAATTCTTACGAAACTATCTATATCTGCACTTAATTTGTTAGATGCATAAAAAATTCCTAGAGGAGATGCCATCAGGATGCCAGGGTGAATCCTGACCACTTGCATTACTAGGCAGGCACTTGACTACTGTACCACTACCGCAACAACTACCTGCCTCTTAATGGACAGTAGCACTAGAAGTATCATAAGTTTATCAGTTAATAAGCCCGTGCGAGCATATATGCTCCAGGAACGGACGCCAACCCCCCCCCACCAAAAAAAAAAAAAACCCCAATATAAAAAAAAATCAATATTCAGTGTTAAAAAGAATTTTGTTTGGGCCCCTCATTAATAAAATTATGGTTTAGCTGCCTTAATTATTTGGGCTGGGTCCTTCTCTGATATGCTTCACTTGCACAAATAGACCTCGAGGATGGAGAGGATGGGACTCTAGGAAAGAGAAAAAGGCAAACAACATAATGTCAAGTGCTGTAAGAATGTGTCAAAGGCATGCAGATACCAAAATAAAGCTCCTGAGTACGGATTTGAATCCAAATTATTTATAGAAGGATTCAAATTTGGTTGGTAGGACTAGCTGTGAGTACCACATGTTACGCCTTTATAGTCATTCCTCTTCCAAAAGCTAGTAAAATAGAAACCAGCCAAGACTAAGCTTATGATGTAGCCTGAAATAAACTATTTGTTGGTAAAAATTAAACCAACCTATTTTTCCTTTCAGCAAACCTATGAGGAGAGTTTTATATATCACAGTTCCACTCCACAACAAGTTCAACTAGAACCAAAAGCAGCATATGTAAACCAAGTTGAATCTGTATAAAATGTGGCTTGGTATATGGCATCGAGAACCTAACCGCTCTCCCCACACTCTCCATTGGAGAAAAAAGAGTGCGTCTTGATGATTATAATGGGGAATTATATACACGAAGAAAGGTTGGTATGGTGGATTATATATACAGTAGGTCAAACTACTCCAATCATTCACTGTACTTGAAACTATGCTTAGCAAAATTTTCAAGCCACAAGACTATATTGATCTGCCTATTTTAATTTTCAAATTCAACCAAAATTTATATTCATTTCTTCAACATCGATACAGCGTCCCCCTCCATTGTAGAGCCACAATTGACTAAACCCTCAATTATGTAAAGCACATACTTGAATTCTATTCTATTCCACTTGCTATAAGGTTGAAATAGCTTTAGCTAGAGATTATTAAGACCATAAGGACAGGAGGTCAAGCCATTGTAATTTTAGAACTTTATCCAAATATTCAGGAAAAAAAAAGTTAAAAAGGAAAATCCTATTGCCTGCAGGATCTTTAGAAGAACAGAATAAAGCCGCACACTTGTCTTTCAGGGCAATAAGAAATTAACATAATTTTATAGCCATCTTCTTCAACATGTCCAACACTTGTTATTTGTCTATTGATATTCCTACTCCTTCAGACCATGGGAGACTATGGCATTAATGATATGAGACCAAACATTTTTACAATGAAAATCTTAACCACCATTTCCAGGTGTCATCTGAAAAAGAAAATATCAACTCTCAAATTCTTTTCTGCAGCAGATGCTACATAAATGTATGCCAAGCACCAGGATAGCTTCCTTCTACTATTCAAGCAAGAAACATGAGAAATTTTGAGGTCTGCATAAAATCAGTACCCTGAGCACCATAAATTCAGCACTAGTTCCAATTTAGACTATAAAACCATTTACATGTTAGAAGACTAAACCTAGATTAATTTCTTGTTGAATATCATTCTTTATACTCTCTGCCTAAGACTATGATGCATAGAAAAAGTTCACGAAATTCACATGATAATCTATCTATCTAAAAGCTAAATATCAATAAGATTCCAGATTCTACACATACTTTTAAAACGTGTCCAGCCGTATCCTTGCAAATGTATAATTGAAAATTTTCACAGCATTTACAAAGCTAATGAGTTCTAAGTACACACATAAAATGAATTCTACAGTTAATCCCAATATAAAAATTCATTTGCAAATGAAATGAAATCCATATGCATCTACTGGGGGGGAGAGGAAAAGAACATATGCAAAAAATATATTGTATTTGAAACAGAAAAAACTAACCGACAAACCTGGTTTTCCTTGTATAGTATCAAGCCACTTAGAGAAACCCAAATCGCCAGATTCAGCACTAGTACCAGAACCATCCAAACCTAAAACAAAATTAAAAAAAAAATTCAAACCCATCCAACAAAAATTGGAATCAAATAAAAACTGAGAGTAAAAACCCATCAAGAAAGTACCTGAGGCAAGTGGATTAGCCTTTGATCCAGCTAAACCAGACTTCAAGAGCGCATAAAATATGCAAAGCCGGCCTGCCCATAAAACTGGAGTTTCAAGCAAAGAAGCATTAACTGTGACCTTCCTAGTTGCAGTAGAATAAGATGTTTTGCTTGGAATAAACGATCTTTTTGGTTGGTCAGTATCAAAAGTGGGAAAGAGTGATTTGGGTAGACCAGAAGCCGGGTTTAGTATATTCTTGAAGCTAGTGTGAGCTATCGACTGAAAGGGTGATGTATAAACGGAGTGTACAAGAGAGAGTAGCATTTCTTGGATTTCAATGAGATTGGAGAAAATCAAGAAAAGAGTGAAGAAGATGACTGGAAATAGCAGTGATGTTCAGATGATGGTGATAGCTTGTACGGTGCACAGATTAAGGGAAACCATTGTTGATCATCGCAACCACAAAACGTTTTTTTTTTTTTTTTTGTTTTCTAGTATTATTTTTTCCCGACTCTCGGCCCATAATATTTTATTTTATTCCCTCCCTCCCATAAAATTAATACACACGCTGTCCTGACAAGCGAAAAAAAAAATAATTAAAAAGATAATTTTATTTATATATAATTTTTCTATTATATCCGAAATATATAAATAATTATTTTATTTAAATAATTAATAAAATTTTATATGAATATAACAGATAATTTAAAAATTAATTATAATGTAAAAAAAATAATTATATTTTTTAAACAAATAAAAAAACAGAATTAATTTGTTAAGACAGAGTGAGTATATTTTATGCTTAGTATGAAAGATTTTTTTCAAAAGAGATAAGAAGAATGTGGCTGATGTTTTCAATCATGTGTTCATGAGCTGCATTGAGCCAGGTCGCACTAACATTGATAGGGAACACAGAACAAGGTATGCAAACCCACTAATTGAATCGAATAGATCCATTTCAATCGGTTATTAAAAGGAGATTTAATTTATCAATTTAGTCGATTTGAATTAAATTTATTATTTAGTTAGAGTCAATTTTATAAAAATTTATCAGTTAGATTTAAAACGAATCGACTAGTCGAATTCGAGTTGATTCGATTCATATATTAGTGTGGATTCAGTTCAATCTTCGTCCAAAACTTTCAACTTGCATTTTTATTGGCCATCATTCGTTTACTTCGAATCGAACCGGCCATTTGTTCACTCCTAGTACATACTTAAGATATAATAATTTAAAAGAAAAATGTAGGATATTAATGTGTTTAGAATATGCTAATTTAAGTAACATATACTCTCTTTTTTTTGTCCACAAATATATTATTTTAGGATAATTTTTTTTTAAGAATATGAATGGATAATTAATAATATTTTTTTCAATTTTATCTTTATATATATTAAATGCAATAAGGATAGTTTAATTAAAGTAATAAATCTTCAATTTTTTTACCATTATGAATAACCGTAAACGATTTTTTTTATCAAATAAATAAATTCACGATTGAACTTTGTTAATTTAATTTTATCGCATCCTCAACTTTTACTTTGACTTATCAAATACTTCAATTTATCAAATTACACATATTAAACACTTTAGTTCTCAAATTTATTTTATAGAGCACTTCAACTTGGAAAATTATATCAATTAAATACTTATTAAAAAGTTAAAATTTATAAAAATTATTATTTCAAAAGTCATGTTAACTACATATGAAATCGATATTGTGCTTATAAAAGCCAAAAATCCTAAAAATTGTTGACATTAGTATCGAAAGTGTACAATAGTGTAAAAATTTATAAGTTGAAGAGTACAATAACTCATTCGCAAAGTTCTGGGTGCCACAAAATTAAAGTTGCAAAATTCAAATGTAAATTTATGTATTCAGCCTTTTTTTAAGTGTTGGTAGAAAGAGATTCGAACTTGAATCTATTATCAATTTATATGTTTCTACTACTAGACTCATGATAGATCTATAATAGGGTCAATTGCTTCCACCAGTTTTTTTGTAGTTTAGTCTATGATTTTTTTCATTTACGATATATAATTATGTTAATTTATATTTACTCCACTAAATTTTTACCTTTTGCCCCTATTGAATTATTACTTTCGTGTATTGTGCCTACTAATTAGATTTTTTGGATTCACTCTTGACTAAACTATGCTTTGGTCTGCACTTTAAACGATTTATATTTGTGGACAGATGGAGTAATTTCTTAATAATTTAAATAAGTAAACAATCATTTATAATAAATCATAAACATAAAATAAAAAAAATTAACTTCTTATTTCAATAACATTAGTTAAATTCTGAAAATTAACTTCATCGATGGAAATCATAGCATCTCTTTGTAATTTAGAGATAAATTGACAATTTCAAGAATTCTAACATTTTTAAAAGAGATCAATATCTTAAAAATATTTCACATTTAGTTAGTTTAGTATAATATTGTCAACTTTTTTTATATATAAAAAGTCTTATGAATTCCTAATTTCAAATCAACATTGTAAATTTGCTTTAGAAAAGAATTTGACAAATATAGATAATTAAATATGTATTATAAATTGTAAATTATAAAATAGAGTTTTTTATTCATTTACATTCTTTTAATTTTGTGTTTTAGGTATTAATAACTATCAAATATATATTTAAGACGGAATTTAAAATATTTGCCAATAAATTTATCTAAAGCTATTGATACTTATCAAATATATATTTAAGATGGAATTTAAAATATTTGTCAATAAATTTATCTAAAGCCTTATAATTGTATACGTTCAATTTTTTTTCCAAAAATAGATTCAATGATGATAACCACTACTGCAAAGGAAGAGGATGTAGCACTAGAAGAACTTGATCCCTAAGCAATGATCCGAGTTTAGAAAGTGCAATCCTTAGTGCCTTTTTCACGTCTTTGTCAAAATGGGACCCATAAGCTCATCTCGAGTTCGCCCAAGATGTGATTCAATGTCCTACAGCATTCTATGCATCAGCCGGATCAATAGCATTAAAATCAGGTCGATTCACTGGTGGAGCCCATAGTAGCCCTAATGGGGTCCACTCGTGGGGCTCATCAGTGATCCTTAAGGGATTCATCAGTGGTGATGACTTTTCTCATGGCAGAATGAGTTCGAAACATTCGATTGATTCGATTCTTAAACTAGTGATCCTAGGGTAAGAAATCAGATTCATCAGATTGTTTTCACGTTTTCGAGGCTTGTGCCGAAATAGGGTCCAAAAATGCATCCCGAGTGCACACGGAATAAATTTTCATGACTTACATCGAGGCACGTACCATATGAACCGATTTCATGAAAAATTGAAAACTAGATCATTTGTGGGGCCCACATGCCACATAGGCAGTGAATAGTGCTAGAACACCCATTTACCTATAAATTCATCTCTACCTCTAGGTTTAGGGGGTTGGCATTTTCTTGGTTGGGCAATTGTAAATTGAGAAAAAACTATGAACAACAAATCAAATAAAAAAAATCATATAAAAAACACAATCTAAAGTCAATTTCTTCACAAAAAAATCTTAGGATTTTTACTAGTTTGTGAGTGAGAGAGTGTTATCAACCCATAGTCAGTGTGTTCTAGATTCACAAACACTTTCAGAAGCAAATCAAACACACGAACTTAGATCATCTTCAAAGATCATGTGTTCTTGAGGTGTTCCTCATCAATCTTTAAGCAAATCATCGATTTTCCTTCAAAAAAAGGTAACTAAGAGTCTAAACTTCATTCTGTTTTGATTCTCAATTTATTTTCTGCTTGTAACTCTAAAAAATTGAATTTTTACGAGAGAAACACGTGAAAACTGAGTTTCGCAGCAATCTGTTGCGTTTCTGCGCATGAAGAGGAAGGCGCCCATACCCACAACCAAGGCGCACTCCTTCAAGGGGTGGCTAGGCGCCCTCCTTTAAGGCTCCCAGGAATCTCCAAATTCCTATCCATCTGCTTCTGTATTCGATCGTTTGGTGATTAAAGGCTTCGTTTACCTTGGAAGGGGACTCGATTCACTTCCAGTGGTATTAGTCTATAAGTTCCAAAGGGAAACAACATAAAAAATATCAAACCGTGTCTAGTTTCTGATATCAAAGTGGGTTAAGGCCTGATGGTCAAAAATCTATATTTGATATAGATGAGTACGTTAATGATTCTAATGAGTATTTCTTGCAAGAATTTGTGAATTTTGTTCATCTAATAAGATGAATATTGTAATCATGAGTTTGAAATAACATTAAAAAATCATTATATTTTATTTTCTAGCATTTATTTTATACACATTTAATCTTTGTTCTTCATATTACTATGATAATATGTTGTTTATTTAATTTCTGTCAAATTTTATGTTTCTATTAATTATTTATATTCTGTCAATTTCAATTTTTATTATTTTTTATTTTATATGATTATTTATCATTTATTGGACTAACATTTATGTTTTGATGATTTTTAATTAAGATTTGCATAAATCATGTTATTTGAATATTTGAATATGATATTTTGTCGTTTTGCTTATTTAATTTTTTGAGTTTGATGAATATAGTTTGTAATTTATTACTAAATGGGGTTTGTAATATTATTTATGTGATTTGTGGAGATTTCAAATGGATTCTCATTTAAATGGATTTATAATAACTTTATTTCTATTGATTAATGAGATTAGGAATATGTAACAGGATTAATGGGTTGAATATATTTTAGAAGGATTGTAATTATTTTCTCCTCTCTCTTTTTTATGGATGATTTAATTTTATTATTTGTGATGATATATGTATGTTTGACATATTTTAAAAAATTGCATAAAAAAATATTTTGCATCTCAATTTATATTAATACTGCAATTAATGAATGAACGAATATACAAACAATTAGGAGGCCGGGTTAGACCAGGTGGAATGGGTGCCTAACATCTTTCCATTTCTATACCCAACTCGTAGACTGACTCTGGTTAAAACCGAATTAATTAGTTCTACAGAATTAATTAATCCGAGAAATTTTTCCTTAATTTAGTAAAATAGGGCGGCGATTCCAATATTTTCAAAACCTTACCAAAATAAGGAAATACTTCTCTAAGGATAAAAATAGGATTAGATAAAATATTTTTTCTGAATTAAAATGAACCAAGCCTGTTTAATTCGGTTTACTTAAAAAATTATTGTGAAAACCATGAGAAGCTGCGTGAAAGTCACGTCATCCTTAGTAGTATTTTAGAAAGTGTTGCTAAAATATTCTGCATCTTTTTTTAGATTAAGTATGCGCAAATAAATGATAAGACGTGTTTTTCAAGCATCTAACACCGTATGACATAGGTACATTAAACCTTTTAAGGTGTCCGCATAACCTAGTTAATGAATCATAATATAACCTAATCAAACACATTTTTAATGTAAACATTATATTCTAAATATCTTTAATAGTTAAAGGTTACCAAACATAGCATTAGTGTTGAATGATGTTTATGGAAAGGTTAGCTATATCTCTCCTAATGTTGCTCAAGTTAAGTGGAATGTAACAACCTAAGTTTAGTAAGATATTGTCCGCTATGCGGCCAAATTAATTGAGACTCGCACGACTTTGTTCTTGAGTTAGAACCAACTCATAGTCCAAAAGGGCTCTTACCAGTTTAAGGCTAACACTTTTTTATGTACATCACTTTTACCTTATGCTTAACTGATGTGGCATTCGCCTAGGGTGTCACGTCCATCCACCCTTAGAGACTCAAACTCCTCATTGAGATTTTTAATTATTTCTCAGTTGTTCTCTTACTATTTATATCCATTTAGTATGGAATTTATATTTTATATAGAATGTTTTAGTTAGATTGGTATTTGTTTAGACAAAGGTGCAACATGTGGTGGATTATTTAACAAATGATGATTTTTGTCTTTTAAAGTTTGTCCTTCTAGAATTAATGGGTCAAATTATTTGTGTTTGTTATAAGCAATTAGTTCATGAATAATTAGATATATATAAAAGATTCAAAGAGTTTTTTTTACTCGGCCACTTTAAAAGTCTATAAATTTTTTCAAATTCACATTTCAGTTTTTCATTAGGATTTTTTATTAGATCAGTGAATTCTCATATATTTTTGTATTAAATTACAGTTATTAATGAAATCCTAACACATTCTGATTGAATTCAAATCCCCTCAATTATCAGAGCTTTCACTCATTTAATGAGTCAAATTTGTCAAATTGAACAAACTAAATTCAAAACATTTTAGTTAAGTGATTAATACTAAGGTAATTTGATTCAAATCGATATTTTAGAAAGTTAATTTATTTGATTTAAACTGATTCAATTGATTTAAATCGAACTAACCGACATTGAACCTTCATGATCAAAATATCCACGAAAGTCCCATTAATTCAGGGAGGTCAACACAAAAGACTCGAGGAAGAAGATATTAATACATTTCAAATTCTTGTGGATCTTATCCGGTTATGCATAAAAAACAAGGTGGGGTTATACTCCTGTCTCTTGATCAATTATTGTTATCTATACTTCTATACTATATATATATATATATATATATATATATATATATATATATATATATATATATATATATATATATGAAAATATGAAAATTGAGGGAAATAGTGAGATTTTCCATAACAGTATTTGGTTAATTTGAAATTTTTAATAATAGGGGGGAATAATAAGATTTTCTATAATAGTCTGATTAGTTTGAAATTTTTAATATATTCATTTAGTTAGATATTTTTATGTATTTTAATTGAAAAAAATAGATTTCATTTATCATTTTGAATATCCTTTTAGTTAGATTTTTTATGTATTTTAATTGGAAAAAATATATATTTATTTTTTTTATTTTATCTTGCATTGTTATTGTCCAATAATTTTTATAATTAATAGATTGATGTTCTTAATTATAAGTTCTCATGAGATATTACTTTCTAAGGTAAATCGAAAAACTTAATTCATGTATTAAAAATAAAATTTAATTTTTTTATTACTTCTCAATGTTTTAAAATATGGATAAACACCACTGTTAGAGTTTATTAGTTCAATATAATGAAAATAAAATAATTTTTTTAAATGTATTCTTTCTTTCCTATTTTTTGGAGATGATAGTATACACTTATTTGGATTATTTATATATTATTGTATTTGACTAATATCATATAAAAAAATTTTCTTTTTTTAATCTAGTAAAATCTTATTAAAAAAATCCGCTATAAAGTTTGAATTAATAAAAAAATAGCTATTTCCGCATGTTTGCTATCATTTTCATTTTTAATTTTCAATATTAAAAATGAAATGATGAAATTTTTTTATTTAATATCTTATTTTATTTTTTTAATTACGAAATTTCATTTAATTTTTTATGATTTAATTGGATGTATTTTTTAAAAAAATAATTTTAAAAATAGATATAGAAGTAATTAGAGCTTTGAAATTTTTACTTTTTAAATAAATATATATGACTGTAAAATTTTTTAATTTAATATCATATAGCTATCTATAAATTTAAGAGAGGATTTTTCATTGCCAATATTATTATTCGGGCATTGGTTTTCAAGCTACATATTAATATTTATTAATGTTATTTTGAAGCCTTTTTAGCAAAGAAAAAATATTGAAATAATTAAAATAAAAATAATTACATGTTAAATATAAAATTAGATTTGCAAATTTTTAGTTACATTTAAATATATTTTTAATTTAACGAGTGGTAAGTCTTTTTTTCAATGATTTTGATCTATTATCACACTTTTTGAAACAATAGTCCTTCTATTCTTTTATTTTATAAAGTATATTAATTAAAAATGAGAAAAATATTTTATATCATTAATATTAAATGAGTAAAAATACATGTTAATTTTTTTATTTTTAATCAAAACAAATGGCTATGTAATTCACTAACAAAATTTATTTAAACTATATATTTATTATGTACAGGTCCAATGAGCAAAATTATGAATAGAATATTAAATATTATTTATTATATTTAAAATAGGTATTTGAAATAAAATCAAACTGAAAAGAAATTTAAATTAAAGAGATGAAAATCTCCTAAATATATGTAATCCAATAATTTAAATTAGATAGCTTAAAAATAAATTGGGCAAATCTAATTTAAATAATATATTAATATAATATTTCCACTAGTCATTTAGAAAGAATATAAATGAAAAGTGATATTTTTTAGAGTTTAAAAAAAAGAAAATTGTTATTTTAAACAAAGAAATTGAAATACCCCGAAATTTTTATTTCAAAATTATTTTCTATTTAAATTTAATCGTTAAATTTTGTAGCCAATAATATTACGCCACGTAATATTTATTGGGACCGAAAAATAATTTTTGGTTCGCTCTAAATTTTTTGATTAAAGATTGGACCAATTATTTTACCAAACTAGACCCGAATCGGATATTTTCGAAAAAAAATACCGTGCGTCACTATTTTTTTCTCCCCGGCAACTTACCTTGGACGGTTTGTTTTATTTAATTATTAAAAACTTTATTATTTTGTTTTTATTTAATACTTTTAAAAACTTTTTTTAAAAAAAAAAAAATATATATATATATATATATTTTTTTTTTTTTTTTAAAGTCTCTTCTTCTTCCTTACCGGCGCGACACCTCCAGCCCCTCTCCCTCTCACTGTCTCTGTCCCTCTCCTCCTGCAAGCTCCTCCTCAGGCCGCCATCACCACCTCTGGATCATCCCTCTCCTCCTCCTGCTTCTTCGTCTTCTTCTTC
>CANUEP010062887.1:0-40699 GCA_947857235.1 Jatropha podagrica | reverse complement strand
GTATTTTGAATGAGTAATTAGTTAAATAGTGTATTTGTGAAAATCAATTTATTTGATTTTGTGGTATATTGATAGAATTATGGTAGTTAATTGATTATTTAGTATAGGTTGAGATTTGTTAATTTTAGTTGGGATTATGTTAACTAAGGAGGTTAATTTGATTTTAGGATAATTAATTTTGGTATTTTGATAGATTAATTTAATTAATTAGGTGGTTGATGGATTATTTGTTGATTTTATATTATTGGTGAATTTAATTATTTTTAGGGATGAGGTTGGTAGTTAATTAGTTAAATTGAGTAATTATAGTAGTTGATTACTTTGAATTATTATTTGGTTGATTTTATTATATTTAGAAGCTATATAATTAGAATTTTAGTAAAATTATCGATTATTAGGTTATTAGTTGATTTTAGTATTTTGATTGATTAATTGGTTATGTAATTGATGATTAATTGAGGATTTGGTAAAATAAATTCGTTAAAGATTTAATTAATTGAAAAGTGAATGTAGGATTTTAATTAATTTTGAGAGAGTTAGTAAATTAAATTAATTATGTGATTTAATTAGTTAGTGTTAAGATTTTAAAATTTTAAAAATTACTTTATTAAGGTTCAATGGGTACATTTGAAGGATTTTTAATAAATGGAGTATATTAAAAGGTAGAACAAATTATTTGGGTGATTAAAAGAATTAACGTGGAAAAATGAATTTTTATATATTAAGTTGAAATATTATATTACTAATGTTATTTTGATAATTTGATCAATTATGAATTAAATTAGGTTGATATGATTATTTCGAGCGTTAAATGAAATTTTGGTAAAATAAGTGTATTTATATGATTACTAAGTTTAAGTGAATTCGGATTCAAAATAAATATTTGGTAAAATTGCTAACGAATTATATTTGAAGATTTTAATTATTAAGAATTATTATTATTGTTGGTGTTAAATTATAATTTGGAGTATAAATATATTTTGTGGTAAAATAAATGGAATTGATATCTAGACTAGATACAAAATAAGTAAATAAATTAATTGTTGGTAAATAGTAAGGTTATATAGTAAATTAATAGAAATATATAATTGAGGATTTTTGAATTAAGGTTTATTATAATTATAGAGTTTATTATAATTATTATTTGAATAATTGTTTAGTATACAAAATGGTTATCTTAGAAAGCTGGATTATATTAAAATAGGTGGACAGTTATATTTTTTGTGGAAATAATATTAGAAATTTAGTCAGAAAAATAAAATAAACAGATAGATTTATTAAATTAATTAATTAATTTCTTAATTAAAGGAATCATTTATCCAATTGTATTTTTTCTACTATATGTGTCTTTTAGATTGGCCAAGTTCCTCTATTGCTCCTCCAAATCAGAATCCAGGACAGACCTGAATCTATTCTACGGTCACTGTGAGTAATAATAAATGGTGCACACCATCCTGCATGCATATATTTCATATGCATACCACATACTCTTTATATTATTTAATATAATCATGAATCATTTCCTATTTCTATTGTTATATTGATATTTTTCATCTTCTAAATATAATATTCCAATTCTATAATCTCAGTTTTGATATATAATATTTCGATTTAATAAATTTATATAATTTGCGCCGTTGATTACATTCATATGTTGCATTTATTGTATTGAATATATTTAGTGAACAATTGCGATGTGAAATAATGTGCTTTTGTATCTAAGTGGAAATTGGGACCACGTGTGTCACTATGGGACAGTGGGCCAGGTACAGGGGATTGGCTCCCCAATATATATATATATATTATTATAATGGAAAATGGCCAGAGGCCAATAGGTGGATTTGTGACTTCATTGACCAATTTTCACATGTTGTGAATATTTGAATGTGATTTGTTTGAAGATGCTTATGTTGTATCATGTGCTTGTGAAAGAATGTTTATTTTATATATTGTGAAAGCATACTGCCTGAATGTGTGAGTTTGCATTATTTATTATTATTCACTGAGTTTAGTGAAACTCACCCCCCTTCCATGAACATTTACAGAAAATAAAAGTATAATTGGTTTATAAGACTCTGCTTCCTTCTCCGTAGAGATTCGAATATGTTAGTATGAATTATTTATTAATAATTGTGGTTTCCGCACATTTTATTCTGCAGTTAGGATGTTTAATTAATATTTGGTTATGTAAAAGAAATTATCATGTAATTATAAAAAAATTGTGGAGTGTTTTTTTTTTTTTTGAATATTTGGAGACTATATGATAGGAATAGTTTGATCATATTATGACAAATAAATATTTATATGAGAATGTATTTTTATTAAATGGATATGGGTCCGAGCTATGAACAGTATTTAATATTAAGGCTAGGTCAGAAATGTTAACTCTGATTAATTTATGAATAATGTTATAATATGGGCTTACTATTTCTTTAGTAAAATGATAATAGAAATGAATTTTAATAATTTAGGCTTACTACGAGCCTCAGGGGCCTTAAACTTACTTAGGTCCTAGTGCCGATTTGACCCACTGTTTTGGGTCGTGACACCATTAAAATAAGAAATTAGAATTTTTTTATTTTACGTTTATAATTTATTATAAATAATTATTTATTTATTTAAAATATTAATTTATTGCTTATTATGTAGAATGTGTCTTAAGTATATTGTTGTTCTACTTGTTTAAAAATTATCATATCATATAAATTCACGTATTTTGTGTCCGTGTCCGTACAAATTTCTGAGAGACATTCTTAAAATTAAGGAGGAATTAAACCTAAAATTACATTTGCTGTAAATTTTTTAATCATTTTTGCATACATGATGAAATATATTTACATGTCCATGACTCATTTTATCTGTAGATTGGTAATTTATAAATATTCAACTTTGACGGTGAAATACCCATAAATTTTAATTTTAGAAAATATTTATTTAAATTTTAATTCTAAAATTTTGGCCAGTAAATTTAAACAACGTAGTATTTAATCAAATCCATAAACTCGCTCGGTTTGCAAAAATAAAAATCGATCAAAAATCAAGTTGATTTACTGAATGGGACCAAACTAGTTCGAATCGAACCAGAATGGTCTGGCATATTCTAGAAAACCTAGCAAACATCTTTTTTTTTTTTTTCCTTTTTCCTTCTTTCTCCTCTTTCTCTTGCACCACCCTCACTAACCCTCTCTCACCACCTCTCTCTATGCGCCACACCTAGCCACCGTCGCCACTAGTACCAGTAGCTGCTCCTCCCTCTTCTCATGTCTACGTCATGCCATCTCAAGCCCAGCTCGTCTTCCATGTCGCGCCGCCAGCTACGCCACCAGCAGAGGCTTTGCACGACCATCGACCAACCGCTGCAAGTCACTGGTCCAACAAGCTCCACCGTTCGCGCTGCTTCAGGCCTTCAGCAGCTCCTCCGCACGACAGTAACAGGACCCAGCCGCCGTTCCTCCTCCGCGCGACCACCAGTCTCTTGCTTCGCTTTAGCTCAGCGAACTCAGCCTCTCAAGTCCAACTCCGGCCACCTCAGTCACAATTTGAGTCCGATCATCTCTGATCTATGATTTTTGGGGCTATTTTGTGTGATTGAGGTTATTGAAAATATTCCTAGAATCTCTTTTTAATTCCTTCAATTTTGATTGTGTGAAAATTTGATTTATTAATTGAGGTATTAAATATATATTTGATTTATTAGTTGATCAATTGAAAATAAATTATAGATTGAAAATAAGAATTATGGCAGAATTTTTGTAATTAGATTAAGAGATTTAATTAGTCAAATAATTGGGCTTTAGAATTAATTTTGTTGAGGAAATGAATATTGATTTAGGTGGAAAAAACCTAATTAGTGATAATGGTTTAAACTATTAGTTGATTTAAATTGGGAAATTTGGTACTAATAATTGTAAGGAAAATATGGAATGTATTTTTGGAAATTGATTAATATTATGTTATGAATTAATAATGAAATTGCTAGTATATATGATTCAATTAAAGCATTTAAGTTGAAGGTTAAATAAAAAGAAAATATGTTATTAGAAAATTATTGTTAGTTAAATCATAAATAGAAATACGAATTTATTTTTAAGATTGATAGAATTGGTGAATTAAGTGACTCGATATAGAGACGTATTTTATAGTTATAAGAGATCAATTAAAGTAAATAAATTAAATAAATATCGGATATTCGGAGACTGTAGTTAAACTAATTACGAAGAAAATTATTGGTGAAATGATTATATTTATTTGAAATAAGAATATTATTGGTTATACTATATTGGTAGTGAATCTGGATTATTTTAAAGATTGTGACGAGAAATCGAATTAATTAATGTTTAGTAACTAAGTAGTGCTAAATTTAGATTGGACTTAACAGAAAAGATAAAATATAATTTATGGGATTAATTCCCTATTTATTATTTCAAATTGAATAATTGTGTGATAAGTTCTTTTATATTTTTAAATTCTTAGATTGTCTGAACTCATTGACTGCCTCTCCAAACTAAAGTCGGAACTAGAGATTTGGATATCCTATAATCACTATGAGTAATAATAAATGATGCATGATGTGTATTTCATAACATCATGATTTTATATCACTATAAATTTGTTACGTTATATCATAAAATATTTTTATATCAAGATATATTATATTATTATTTAATAATCGTATTATCATATTTTATAATATGCATATTAATTATTCATATGATGATTGTCAATTAGATGAATTATTGATTAAATGTGATGTGATATGTGATGAATGTAAAAATTTTTGAATGATTATTGTGTGTTATGCTTTCCTTTTACACTAGTTTTTATAATACAATTTTGTTTGTAACTGTTAAAAATATAATCTAATCATAAAGGCTAGAATATTGTAGGCTCTTAAATGTCTTTAATGACTGAGCATTTCAAGTTTTGTTCGATATCTTCATTCGGGTGTGGCTCTACTGCCTTATTCGGTATCCTGATATTCCTTGTTCGGTATTAGCATCTTTTTTTGGGCATTCTGAATAAACTATTAGTTCATCAAAAGCCGCCCCAAACAATACCGAATCATTTATGTTCGGCTTTGTGAATCTTAGCCTTTCTTCCCATACGTTCAAACACTGGTCTTTAACACATCACCATCTCCATGTAAGTCCTAAGCGTCAGTTCATTAATTATTTGCTTTTAATGAACGTGCCTTTACACCCATCGACTTTTCTTGAAACGACGCTTCCCCTGAACTTTTTGATGAAGACTGACCTTTCAATCACTCACCAGAAGTGTCCTTTCACTATCCCTCATTATTTCAAACTTTAATTTTAAGTATCCCCAAAATATTGACTTTCCTCATTTTCTTCTTCTTCTGGAATCTTTCTGCAAATCCACTTCAATATGCAAAAAAGGTAATTAGATTTGTTCCTGCGAAATTTATTCTCAGTAACTACTTCTTTTTTATCGCCATTTTTCTTCTATTGCCATTTTTCCTCCATTTCTCTTTTTCAAACCCTTTAATCATGGTCGCCACTCCTTTTGGTAAGGGCAAAGGTCTTGCCCTAGAAGATTCAAGTTCATCTTTTTCAAGATATGATAGAACAATGGGAACAAATTTCCTTCTAGTCGCACTTTGGCTACAATGGAAATTGTTGTCTCAGAGAGAACTACCCCCATTGGGATGGTGATTGGAAGAAAATCTCCAAGCAAACATTCTCCCCCCAAAACTATAAGACCTGCTAGGAAAAAGAAGTCCATTGCTAAAAAAGAAAACAAAGTAGCTCATTTGAGCTCTCTGTTTAAATTTGAGGACATGGAAAGGCTTCACGCTAAATACGTCATTCCCGCAGAATACAAACTGTTGCCTGTAGGGGAAGATGTTTGGGCTAATAGCGAACAAAGCCCTAATTTTTTTATTTTGTACGAGGAAGAGTTATGAGCATGCATTCGCCTCCCTCTTCAGCCAAGTTACTAGATTACCTTAATCAAGTTGGGATACCTGTGTCCCAACTTACATCGAACAACATCAGAATCGTGCTCGACCTGGCTTTCCTTGCTCAGAAGTCCGACCTTGAATTCTCGCCTTTCGTTGTGAATGGGCTATATTCCTTATCACTTAAAAGAAGAAAGGGAGGATCACCCCCGTCTTTCTGCTTAAGGTAGTTTGACTGTTTTTTATGGTTTGTGTGGATCATTAAAAGGCAGGTGGAAGGAAAAATTTTTTTCTATAAAACCCAGAAAGACTTTGATATAAAAACTTCGTGGTCCTCAACACCTTCATTCAGGGAAGACCGCTCTTCAACACAGAAGGAAAGGGCTAGCATTGAAGCTCTTTCTGCATATGCGTTAAACCCTATCAATCTCCTTCATCTTCTAGCCTTTGAATATCCCTCTACCCATCTGGGAAAATGGAAAAATAATGAAGGTATAATCTTTTTGCTTAGCCTTGTGCATTACCTAATTGACCTTTAACCCTTTTCTTTGTTCTACAGAAATGGCTGGTGGAGATTTTGCCAAAAAAACTTAAGGAAAGAAGAAAGAAAAAATGAGAGAGAAAATCATCCGCCCAGCGTAAAAAGAAGAGTGGACTAAGGCTGAGGGATGAAGATGAGGATGCCGAGCAGTGTACGCCTGTCCCTCCTGTTCCAACTACAATTCCTCCGACTGTTCAGTTTGAGATTCCTGAACAAACTGATAGTCCTAGTGCTGCAAGAAAGTCCCCTACTATCGCTACAGCTTCCTTTGGGGAAACTGATCAGGCTTAATCTGCCTCCGAGGAGGAGACTCCTCTTGCCTGGCGAAGGAAAAGAGTCAGATCAGATGATATCTTTGAGGAAGCAGCTTTGCCACATTCTGTTCGCCCAGATGTGGAAAGGTATATCAAGAGGGTGCATGGTGCTTCTGCATCTTGTGTGGATAGTCCGGTGAGCAAAGACCTGGCTGAACTATCTACCCTTTCACAAGATTGGAAGTACTGTGACTCCATGGAGGAGGACGCCATCTTTGATCAAATGAGTTGTAACATCTTTTTTGTAAGTACAACTTTTCCTTTTATGCGCATTGTTTGAGTAATTCATTAGTAATTCATTCTTAATATTCCTTCCTTTCTTCTTTTGCAGATTGTTCCTCAAATTATTGTTATGAGGAAGAGAGTATTGGAATTGCGCAGTCACTATGCAAAACTTGAGGTGTCCAGGAATAAGGCTATTCAGACTTTTGAAGCTATAAAAGGGTTGTTGGACAACACTGTTCTTAACCACAATAAGGAGATCTGTAACTTGAAGGAGCAGCTAGATCGAATCAATGATGAATGCAAGAAGGTGACTGATACTGCCTTGATCATGAGCTCAAAAAATGTTCAACTTGAGAAAGAAAAAGCTGAATTAGAGAAAGAAAAGGCTGAATTAATCCAATCCAAGCTTAAAGCTGATGAAGAGCATGATCAATTGAAAAAAGAGTTAGCTGTTGCCTGAAAGGAAGCTGATGATGCTCTTGACAAGATTGTTGATACCGTTGACAACTTTCAGGAGCGAGTTGTTGCTGCTCTTCAGGCTCAGTATCCGAATGATAAGTTTGAATTCATCAATGAAATGCCTCTTGTGGACCCGAACAATAATGTGACTGCGCAATCTCCCGAACACGGAGATTAGGATTAATTGTACTTGAATTAGTTATATACTTATTTTAACTTTAAATATACTCTTTTTTTTTTCTTTTGGCGCTTTACTTTGCAAGTTCTCTAACTCTTTTTCTATCTTGAGCTTACTTAGGCTCAGGATTTAATTTTCAATTTTTTTTAGAGCAATTTTTCCTTCTTTGCTCTCTAAATTTTTGTGGGATGGAACATCAATATAAAAAATCTTTTCTTTTATTTATTCGGGAGAAAATAGGAAAAAAGCATATTTGTTAGGACCTTTATAACCCAATTGGTTGCCCAAGCTATCCCTTTTTACATCCATTTTCCTAAGGTCTTAACAATTAGACGAAAAAAACCTATTTTTCCTCTAATACCTCATACATAATACTTTCGCAGGTTTTCTGCGTTCCATGTTCGTGGTAGATCTTTGCCATTTATATTTTTAATTTTATAAGTACTTGGACCTATCTTTTGTGTTATTATATATGGTCCTTCCCAGTTAGGATCTAACTTTCTAACTCTAGCAGATCCTTTTGTAATCTCTGTCTTTTTCAAGACTAGATCACCTAGTCGATAACTCCTTTCCTTAACCCTTTTATTGTAGAAGTGAATAATTCGCATTCGACATGCTTCTGCCTTTATGCTTGCTAGGTCTCTTCGTTCGTCCACTTGATCGAGGTTGATCCTCATGGCTTCTTGATTACTTGTTTGGTCAAAATTCATGGTTCGGACGCTTGGTGCTCCTATTTCAATTGGGATTACTATTTCCATTCCATAAACTAAAGAAAATGGAGTTTCCCCAGTTAAACGCTTGGGAGTTGTTCGGTTCGCCCATAATACATTGTTTAACTCACTTGCCCAATTTGATTTTTCTGCTTCCAATCTTTTCTTTATTCCCTGCAAAATGATTGGATTAGTCACCTTTGTTAATCCATTTGTTTGTGGATGTGCCATTGATGTAAAATGCAATGTGATCTTCCACTTATCGCAAAAATCATGAAAGTGGGACGGATCAAATTTTTTCCCGTTGTCAGTGACAATACTGTTCGGCACTCCATGTCGAAAAATTACATTGTTATGGAAGAACGATATAATTTTTCCTACTGTGATGGCTGACAATGCATCTGCCTCTACCCATTTTGTGAAGTGATCTACTACGTCAACTACGAATTTCTTCTGCCCAACTATTCTGGGGAACGGGCCTAATATGTCTATCCCCCACTGTGCAAATGGCCATGCACTAACCAAAGGTTGTAATTGCGCCACTGGTTGTCTAAGTATAGGACTATGGATCTGGCACTGCTTACATGTTCGAACTTTTTGCTTTGCATCTGCTCTTAGGGTGGGCCAATAATACCCGTGAAGTAGAATTTTCCTAACTAATGAATCAGCTCCTTCATGAGCTCCACATAAGCCTTCATGAGCTTCATCAAGCACGTATTGAGTATCTTCTTCACTTAAACATTTTTCCTAGGGGTGAGCTTTGGATTATCTATACAATGTTAAATCCTCATATGCATAATTTGTTGCTTTTCTGGAAATTTTTATTGCCTCTTTTTTATCTTGGGGCAGAATCCCTTGATCTAAATACTTTATAATGGGCTTCATCCATCCTTGCAAAGGTAATATTACAGAGACCGATTCTTGTGCAATGCTTGCATGATTTTGAATTTCAAACGGTATTATACTACTCGTCCACTCAATTTTTGAAGCCGCCATCTTTGCTAAGTTATCTGCTTCTTCATTCTCAGTACGAGGAATCTGCTGAATTTGCCATTTGTCTAATTGGCTGAGTAATTGAAAGGCCAAGGTTCTATATTTTACAAGGGTCGAGTCTTTAACTTCATAAGTACCTGTCAATTGATTCATAACAAATTGAGAATCAGAGAAAATAAACAATTGTTCAGGTCTTACCTCTTGAGCCAATTTAACACCTGTTACCAAAGCTTCATACTCAACTACTTTATTAGTAGCCTCAAAATTCAGTTGCACAGCGTATTGGAACTTCATTTTGTTCGGCCCTTTTAAGATAATGCCCACCCCAGCACCTGACTGACTTGCTGAACCATCTATGTAGAGGAACCAGCGCCATTGTCATGTCTCATGATTTTCTTATTCAGGTGTTTCTGTCAACTCGAGGATGAAATCCGAAAGTGCTTGAGCTTTTAAGGTTACCCTTAGGACATAATGGATGTCAAATTCACTCAACCGAACAGCCCATTCAACCATTCTACCTGATGTTTCAACTTTATGCAAGACTTTTCTCAAAGGATGGTTAGTTCGTACATATATAGTGTGTGCTTGAAAATAGTGACGTAATTTTATAGAAGTTATTAGAACTGTATATGCTAATTTTTCTAGTTGAGAATATTTTGCCTTTACTCCTCGCAACACCCTACTTATATAATAAATAGGATACTGTTAGGTTCCTTCTTCTCGGACTAGGACTGAAGCCACGGTTTCTGAAGCTACAAACAAATATAACTATAATGCTTCTTCTTCTCTTGATCTACTAAGCAATGGGGGAGTCATCAAAAACTTTTTTAAGTTTTTAAATGCTTCATTACATTCTTCTGTCCATTTAAAATTTTTCATGTCCTTTAAAGTCTTATAAAATGAAAGACACCTCTTTGCCAAACAGGAAATGAATCGCCCGAATGTAGCGATTCTCCCATTCAATTTTTGTACCTCATTAATTGTTCAGGGAACCTACATATCTAGAACTGCTTTTATTTTCTGTGAATTTGCTTCATTAATTTCTGCTACCTCATTAATTTTTGCTAGGATATCATAAACCCTAGGAATTTTCCTGCTGTGACACCAAAGACACATTTGTCAGGATTTAATTTCATTCCATACCTTTTCAAAATCTCAAGGGCTCTGTCTAGGTCATGCGCATGATGCTAGACCTTTTTGCTTTTGACTATCATGTCGTCGACATATACTTCAACTGAGTCACTAATCAAGTCTTTAAACATCTTATTCACTACCCTCTGATATGTTGCACCTACATTTTTTAGGCCAAACGGCGTGACCCTGTAATAATAGGTACCTTTATCTATAATAAAGGCTGTCTTTTCAGCATCTACTTTATCCATTTCAATCTGATGATATCCTACAGGTGCGTCCGTGAAACTATACATTTCATAGCCAGTTGTGGAATCCACTAATTGATCAATATTAGGAAGTGGATATGAATCTTTAGGATAGGCCTTGTTTAAATCTATAAAATCTACACACAATCGCCATTTACCATTCGGCTTTGGAACAAGCACAACATTAGCTAACCATGTTGGATATAAAACCTCCCGAACAAAACCAGCTTACACTAATTTATCTACCTCTGCAGCAATTATCTTATTTTTTGCAATGTTGTTCCCTTAGTAGTTGCTCCAAGTTTTACCTTTTTTCCTGCTTCTATTTCAACTTCAGCAGGTGGTGCCTTTGGTTTGGGATTCAGCTTTGTTTGAGGTCTTAGTATATCGAACAGTTCTGCTTCTTCTTTTTGTTGCTGAGGCCTTTATATTTGAAGTTCTTTTTGCTCTGTAAGCAAACTATTCACAATAGGAAGAGAGCTTTTTAAGGCCACCATGTATGTCTCCCTCGCTGCCCTTTGATCTCCTTTAACTACAATCACTATTATTATCAGGAAGTTTTAAGGTTAGAAATTTAATTGAAGTATAAGCATTTAAATCATATAACATTGGCCTTCCAATAATCGCATTATAGGGGAAAGGAATGTCCACCACAACAAATTTCGCTCGAAATTTTTTAGTGTGCTCCTCATCCCCTAATTCCATAGAGACTTTAACAAATCCTTCCACCTGTATTTGTTTGCCTGCATGTCCCACTAATGGAGTATGAACGAGTTTTAAATTATCAAGAGTTAATAGCAAAGCTTTAAAAACTTCAAAAGTTAATATATTTACTGCACTGCCGTCATATACTAATATTCTTTTTACTTGGTAATTTTCGATGATGGCTTGCACTACAAATGCATCAGCATGTGGATGATGCACTCTTGCTCCATCTTCTTCAGTAAAGATGATTGGTGGCTGCTTGACTGGTATCTTCTCATGAGGGGAGTAAATCTCTCGAACATTCCTTTTTCGAGCCGACTGGCTGTCCCCACCTGTCGGTCCTCCAAATATTGTATTAATTATGCCAATAGTTTCAATTTTTAGGACGGCCTTTTAACTTTGTTATCATCAGTATTTGAATCTGTTCGTCCTTGCACAAAATTCTTAAGAATACTACGTTGAATCAATTTTTCAATCTCTTTTTTAAGCTGCCAACAATGTTCAGTATCATGCATACATACCTGTGAAATGCACAATATTTTACTTTTATCCTGGAAGGATGAGGATTCTTCTCTCATCCTCCTAGGATAAGTAAGATATACTACATCACCGTGTTTTTGAATCCAGTCCAGGATGTATGTTCGGCTTCTTGTCAATGGGGTGAACTGTCACTCTTCAGATTCCTTTATTCAAGAGTATGGTTTTGCAATATGTCCAGACCGAGCATGATAAGATCTACTAAGTCTGATTGGTGATCTCCGTCGAATATGGTCATCTTTCTTTATATCATTGATTGTACTTTGGGTTTGCTGCTATTGTTTCTAGGCTTTTTCCAACCGGGCATAATTATTTACCCTCACCATTGACTCTCAAAAGAAAAGTGGTGGATCAATATTAATCGAGTCAAATAACTATCTATACATACAATTCTTGGCCATAGCACTAATGGCCACTTCAGCATTCAAATCTTCGATTTGCATGGCAATTTTCTAAAATTTGGTAAGATAGTCCTACAAAGACTCGCCATCCTCTCTCTTCAAATCAATTAAATCTGAAGAGATTTTTTTGCTTGGAATGCTCGTGATGAAGCGAGCTTTGATTACTGAGGCAAGTTGGCCAAAAGAGGAGATGGAACCAATCTTCAACATCTGATACCACTCTTACGTTGGACCCTTCAAGGTTTCAAGAAAAGCTCTACTCAATAATGCATCATTGGTGGTTTGGATATGCATTATTGTGCAAAAATTAGCAAGATGACCCCTTGGATTTGTGGTACCATCATACGCCTGAAAACTGGGCATCTTGAACTTGGAGGGAAATGATTATGCCAGGATGTGGTGAGACAATGGAGAATCATTTCTTAATCCATAATCAATATGATCTGCTGACACTCTGTATTCTTTGAGAATTTCTTTAATTTTCAAACAAAAATTTTCATCAGAACGATCATTGAGTACATGCTCTTTGGCACTGTCCTGGTTAGTGGCTTTCCAAGATGATTCAGCATCGGTTGGATATTCCAGATACTCCCTTTCCACCTTCGCAAAAACTTGCTTGTCATTTCGTAAAGTGTAGCTGCGTTGTTGCTTCACAGGTGATGGAGTTGGTTGAGATTGCATAAATTTAGCTAAGATGGAAGAGAAGTTGTTATAGGCCTCAACTAAGGCCCTTGCTACTCGCAGGTCTGTAAGCTGGGGTTGACTTGAGGTACTGGGTATATGGCCTTGGCTTAAAATAGGAGAATTGTTTGCTACCATCTCAAGAGGAGATTGAGAACCAGGTTGTTATGCCCCTAGATTTTGAGCACCATTATGATCTTGAGGAGAGCTGGGGGATGCCATTGCCAGAAAAAGGTTCCACGCTCACTGCACCAATTTGATGAATGTAAAATTTTTTGAATGATTATTATGTGTTATGCTTTCCTTTTACACTAGCTTTTATAATACAATTTTATTTGTAACTGTTAAAAATATAATCTAATTATAAAGGCTAGAATATTGTAGCCTCTTAAATGTCTTTAAATGACTTTTAGTGACCTTTGACTCAGCATTTCAAGTTTTGTCTGGTATCTTCATTCGGGTGCAGCTCTACTGCCTTATTCGGTATCCTGATATTCTTTATTCGGTACTAGCATCTTTGTTTGGGCATTCCGAATAAACTATTAGTTCATCAATATGGATTGCCTTATTTGACTAGAATTGAAATGAAGTGGGTCACCATGGGTTTGTGAGGGCGATCCTTGATATTGTCGGCCATGTATGGGAGATCGGCCCCCCGTGTACATCTGATGATACATATTGATATGATATGAATACCCACAGAGTGGCCTCTGGATGGTACAAAAAAGAAAAGAGATTATGAAAAAATAATGAGAGGGCTAGTCAAGGGAGGAATAGAGAGGTCGACTAGGTAAGGGGGATCGGCTCCCTGGTGCACACGTATGAGAGGATGAGCCATGTGAGAGGATGGCTCATCGGGGGTTTTGGTGATGCCACAAATTAATTTTCACGTGATTGATTTGTTGAAGATGAGATAATTGTGAATGCTGATATTGTGACATGTGTATGACTAACAGTGTGATTAGTTCAGTGACTAGAGAAGCATTTTGCTTGATTGTCTAGTCATGCATTATTTATTATTATTCACTGAGTTTGGTGACACTCACCCCTCCTCTCCATAAACCTTTTCCAGAAAATAGAAGTATTGTTGATCCATAAAGACTCTGCTTCCTTCTCTGTAGAGATACAGTATTTAACACTAGCCTTGAAAATGTTAATATACGAACTGTGTGAAAGGTTTGAATATTCATGTACTTTTGTTTAGGTTCTGCAGTAGGCATGATAAATTTATATTTAAATATGTAAAGATTATCATGTGCTAATAAATAATCTATGGAGCATCCTCCAAAATTTGGTGGAATTATGACAGTAAAATTTTGACCATATTATGACTGGTGAATTTTTGCATAAAATATGCCTTTATTAAATGAGTATAAGCTCAGACTATGGATTAAATGTGATAATGAAGCTAAGCCAAGAATGATACCATTTGATTGTTGGGCTATGTCATAATATAGGCTTACTATTTTCAAAGCCAGTCTAGCCCACGATTTTGGATCATGACAGATGGATAGTTTTTGTGTTTTAATTTTTCAATTTTTTGAGAACTAGCATGGGATGAATGTGTGATTCTTTATTTTATCTGATTTGACAAAATGCACTCAAATAATAATTAGTGTGTTTTTTATTTACATGTCCTTTTCATGCTTTAATATTCTATATTCTAAGTCAAAGCAAAGTCCATTATAACTCAAGCTTAAATTCCTTCATGAAACGCACATCAAGCTTTTATTTATAATTAGGAGGAATGGCTTTGCTGATCAATAGTATCCATGTAACTATTGTTTTACCTTTTTTATTGATGTTATAATTTCTTTTGATGAATCTTATATATATATATATATATATATATATATATATATATATATAGTGTTAGAATGTGTTAAGGTTGTTAAACAGAACTGTTAGTCTTCAATAACCAATTGGTGGATAACTTTGTAAAAAATTGAAATAGCTAATGTATAAAGTCATGCACTATCGATATATATTTTTGGTATTTGTTTGCATGCGGGAGTTTTGTAGATTATAACAAAAAGATTTTCTTATCATTATAGATATTTCTTTTAAGAACTAACATTCAAATTGATAAAAAATGAAGCTATGATGTCTCAGAAAGTATCATCCTTTCATTATTCTCGAGATGCATACGTGAAGTAGCCCAGGATTAAGATATGTTATCTATGAAAGAAGCACTAACTCATGGAAAATAATAAAAATAGCCCGGACCAATTTACCTATTGCATGGAGAAAAGGTGGTCCATAGATATGTGAAAACTTAACTTTTATACAAATAGATTGGATAAATGACTTTGCTATTTATTATATGTGGATGTTTTTTTTTAAAAGAAAATAAGATTTAGTATTAACATTTGTCTTACTGTAACACACTCTTGATTGTGTATTTATCTTACTCTCTTTTTCTTGGCATTTACTTTTGTTGGGAGAAGTTGTATTTTTTCTTCTGAATCCTTTTGACATGAAATCTATTGCTATTTGATTCTCTACATCTCTGTTGAAAAATAAGGCTTCAATAGAAGTAAAGCTGTATAATCTGTTTGAGAGTATGGGCTTTTGCTATTGCAGCAGTGGTAGCTCATGCTTCCAACTTAGACATAATTCTATGTTTCATTAATATTGTATTTGTTCTATACACTCTTGAATATTTTTTATTTGCGTCCTTTAATCAATTGATCAATTCCATTGATATTGATGAGAATGAACTATTCGGTAATACTTTCATTATCCTCACTTATGAACCTCAATATTTCATTTTGTTTGTTGTATTATTATTATTTTTTTAGTTGTACAAATCTCATCGAAGAGGTTGTCAGTCGCAGTGATGTTCAAGAGCGGAAGGTGGATAACAAAACTGGCATTTTTATGAATTTGGAGCTACAAGATTATGAGTAAGTTTTAAGGAATGATTTAAATTAACTAATTATAGCATCACATTTATGTTGCCGTCATTTTCACATAATAAAATTTCTGCCATTTTTTTGGGAGAATTTGTAAACTAAATTTTGGCACACTTAGATGGAGATACTAAACAACCTCTTATAGTTGATATGCAATTGATATGAGCATGAAAGTTTCAAGGTATTTAAATCGTTTTTCAGTAGTTTTAATAGACTATATTGTTCTTAAATGATTTCTTAAATAAACTTTATTGCACTAAATGCGATAGACTGAATTATTCTACTACTTATCAGTATTGAAGTTAACTTTATTGTGAATTGCTATTGAACTTTGTTGTGAATAGTTATTGAAAAATATATATATTTATAATTTTAATGTTCTCAGATACAAACTTCAAGTGCGTGTCATGGATGGTACTGAATCTATTTTTTTATTATTTTGGGATCGTGAAGCTATGCAATTGATAGGAAAATCAGTGGATGATATAAAGGTAGGATTGGTTAAGGTATTTAATTTTGGTTTATGTTTTAGTCATCTTTAATTCTACTAATTCTACACAATTGTAGTTGTCTATTGTTGGTGATGCGTGTACCTATTATTTAGGATTGGATAATGTTTGATGGGTGTCAAGGCCACCAAAAAAAATTTTTGGTTTTCTAATCTAGATAAATTGTATATAGAGAAAGAAATGTCAAACCCTAGAGACTAACAAAACCTGATTTTTAATTTGAAACCAGTTTATAAAGATAAATAAATAAAAAGGAGGGTTTTGATCAAACAGCAATTGAAAATAATAACTAAGTAACTCAAAGCGATAAAATAAATATTAAATACTAATAGAAGAAATGATTCAGCCGAGGGTGATTCGTAGCACGAGATTCTCCTGATCGATCATTGATACAAATATAACTCGAAAAATTGAAAGACTGACAGGTTATAATCTTTGGACAAGTGCCTCCAAAAAGTCTTTTCGTAATATTAGATTAACAGAGAAAACGCTCGAATAATCCCTAATCAGCGAACAATCCTAAACAAGCGATAGAATTTAATTCACTAACTGTAGTACAAACTAGAAAGACCCTACCCAAGCGTTACGCAAATACTTCCAGCAACATTTCTCTCTCTTGCGGGTTTGGCTACATAGCACTCTCCCAAGCGCTATGCAAAAACTTTCAGCAGCTATTCTCTCTCCTAGCCCGATCTCTCTCTGTGCTTGCCTAAACGTTAATCGCAAACTTTCAGAGGCTTTTTTAGAACTTAGCACCAATTTGATAGCTTCATAAAAACTTCACGAAATTACCTCCAAAACTTCCTTTTCATTAAATATAGTATTTCCTATGGGAAACATGAAAACCAAGTAAATTATCTCCATTTTAGCCAAAAATCACCCATAGAGAATAGTCAAACATATGACATTTTATGCTAAATTTACAAGCTATTAAATTTCCCACACTTATTCCATGCTTGTCCTCAAGTATGACCAAAGTCTCAATCAAACTCACAAAGAAATATACTTCACCCTACAACAGTATTCTTTAACAAAAGATTGAAAGTTTGGAAAGAAAGACAAGCAAGGTAATAATCATTATTGTTTATTCCATTGACACCATACTAATATATAGCAACCCCAAGGCATCCCTTAGAGTACAAAACAAAAGACTTGAAAATTTTACGCGCACAACTTATTAAGTTCCACCAGAATTTAAGTTGCCACATCCCAAAACATAAGGTTAACTTACTAAAGTACAATACTCTAGGATGTGGTGTCATTTTTTTCAAAAGAAGGAATGTGCCTTCTCCACTCATCCTTTTTCATTTATTTTGTTGCAATTTTTAGAGAACTCATGTGCATTACTGTTTTTTTCATTCTCCCTTTTTTTTCTTTTTCATTTTTTTTCTTTTTTATTTTGCATTTTTTTTAGAAAACTCATGTGCATTACCGATTTTTTCGTTCTCTTTTATTTCTCACCTTTTACATCCCTTTGCGTGATTTGCACCCTCCATCCTTTCAAATCATACATCCAAACATCCAAAAGTGGCATTTTAGATAAGTTAAACAAAGTTTTAAAATGTGTGCAACAATGAATTAAGCACAAGCAATTTAAAGTTTCACCTATTAATGAAGTCTAAATGATTTGCACAAAAATAAAATGATTAGGGGATGCTATCTACGGTATGGAGAAGATAGAAGTTATAATAAAGATTACTATTACTTGCCTAAAGTTCTAAAGAATCAATTTAATGTAAAAGAAACTAATTAAAGGTAAAATAATGCTTCTCATATTTCAAAAGAGAAAATCAATCACACTTTAAGACAATAAAGACATTTGCAAAAATTTTATATATATAAAGCAAACAACACAAATTCTCATGGAATAAGTAGGGTAATACTAAGTAATCACTGAAATATTCAAAAAAAAATGGAAAAACAAATAAATCACAGACAAGCACTTCCAAAAATATATCCTCCCCCACACTAACTCCGTACATTGTCCCCAATGTGGAATCATCAACAACACAAAGGGAGGCTCAATTTCCAAAAAGAATAAGAAAAAGGAAAGAAAGCTTCCCTATGGAGGAGGCAGACGCGTAGCTAAGCTAAGGACGGGGGCTAAGATAACCCCAAATGTCGCGCAATGGCATGCAGTGGAATGTGGACCTTGGTGACTGTGGAAGTAAGGGAGTCAATCTTGCCCTCCAAATGCTCCATGCGAGATACCAAAGATGAAGATGCCTCGGGTTGGGTAGCAGGAGGAGCAGATGTCGACAGTGCAGTTACAGTTTCCTTTCACTTACGGAAGATGCGCTGTTGGCGCAGAAGAATGGGATTTGCAGGAGCAAAAACAAAAGAATCGCTCTCCTCGCAGTGCAATAAGCCTATAGAATCTAAAACAGGTAAATCCAATGGACGCATGGCACACGAAACATGTAAATTATGTGCATCAAGATCCAAGACACCTTGTCTAACAGTTATCATAGTAATAATAGACCCTAAAAGCATATCTCGTCTATAAAGAATGATGCTCTCAAACTGGGTAACAAGCCAAAACCCAAGATTTACACGCCTCCCAGTGACCATACACCACAAGAAAAACAACTCAAGTTTTTAGAGGATAATAGTGTCCTCAATGCGTCCAGAAAATGTAAAGGCCAAGAAACGGTGAATATAGCATAGTGCGACATTCTGAATTATATTAGCCTTAAACTAACTAGCTAAAATAAAGAATGTCAGGTTGACCAGTAAGTGTCCTATAAGCATCTAAAGCATCAAACTCATCGGGATAATCACAGTAAGCATTCAAATAAGTAGCTCTCACAATAAACTCAGTATCAAGCACACCTAAAGCGACATTAAAAGATGTAACATAAAAACTAAACATGTGACCCATTAAAGCAAAATCGAATGGCATCAGGTGTACTGAGACTAAAAGACTCAGAAGAATGGATAAATTCAAATGTCGAATAAAATTCCAAGCAAAGTTCGATGAAAGTAGGACATTGACAAAAGAAAAATTCACCCCAACCAATAACATCAACCAAAGCACAGAATTCATCATGCAAATTAAGCGTAACAAGGGAAGGTACATCAACAGAATAATATGGTATTATTTCAAGTGTTCGAACAAAGGCATACCTCTGTGGACAACCAAATCGAAACTCTAACACAATATCCAAATCAGCAATGTTAGGACAGTAATGACTTTTACCTTTCCTCATTTGAGCATGGCTTTGTGGTGGAGGTGCAGTAGAGGTAATCTGGTCAACTGAAATGGGAGGCTCAGGAATAGGGGAGGCAGGCGCATAGGGAGAAATCGACACGAGAGGAGAAACTGGAGTGGTGGAACGTCGTGAAGGGCATTGCACAGCTGGTTGCGCATGGATTGTGGCTGGTGGCGCAATGCGTCGAGCACGCTGGGCTTAGGAACGGGTCTAACGGCGCGCAATAGCTAGGGACTCAAGCAGAGGCAGGCATCAATCGGACTTTGTCACTGTCGTTGGGTGGCGACTGAGTTGGAATCGGCGGTAACGGTAGAAGGCTTTGGTGCGATTGGTGAGGCAGAGCACACAACCGCCCTTGGTGGCACAATACTAGGTCCAGGGGTGGCAGATGGAAGTGCGACAGGCGTGGTGGGTGATGGAGAATGAGACCCGCTCCCCTTGTCTGAATCGGAGCGTGAAGGTGATGTGACGGTGAAGGCAAAGGACGAGGCAGTGGAGCAGAGGAGATGGTGGCGCTTGGAAGTCGTGCGGCCTACCTCTTGGTTTGCGGCATGCTAAGGATCTAGCGAGCGGTGGTTTGTGGTGCCTTTGCGGCTACAATTGGAAATACAAAAAGAGAGAGAAGGAATATGTGGTTAGGGTAAAAGAAGTGCAGTGGCTAGAAATAAATAAGGGTAAAGGTAATAAAAGAAAAATAATTAAAACAAATAAATAAAATAATAGAAAAAATAAAGATAATAAAAGAAATACTACAAAGTTATCGTGGCCACAAATCACAAAGAACAAAAGGATTTTTTTTCCTTCTTTTTTTTAAACATTCCTCTTTTATTTAACCATGAAAGGGGAGTCAAGCTCCCTAATGCAAACTAGAAAATAAACTATTTCCAAAGGAAGAAGATGATGCAAATTAAAATAAAATAAAATAACCGAAAATAAAATAGAAATAAGAACAAATACGAGGCTTGGGCAAGCCTTAATTTGGGTTGCCTCCCAATAAGCGCCCTAGTTTAACGTCTCAAGCCAGACATTCCTCCATCACTCCTCCAAGCTGGGACTGACCAAATGTATCTCCTCCGGCTTAGGGACCGTGAATCCTTCATAGAAGGGCTTAAGTCAGTGATCATTAACTTTAAAAATTTTATCAGTTTTTAAACTTCGAATCTCCACTGCACCATGAGAAAATAAGTTAGTAACCACAAAAGGTACTATTATCCATTTAGACTTTAGCTTGCCCGAAAATAATTTCAATCGTGAATCAAAAAGTGAAACTTTTTGCCTAACTTTAAAAGTTTTCCTGGAAATCATTTGATCATGGAAAGTCTTGGTCTTGTCCTTATAGATTTTAGCACTCTCATAAGCTTCATTTCGAAGTTCATCCAACTCTTGTAACTGCAACTTCCTTTGCTCACCAGCTTCTTCTAATTGCATGTTGCACTGTTTAATAGCCAAGAATGCATGATGTTCCAACTCCACTGGTAAGTGACACGGCTTACCAAAGACCGAACGGTACGGGGACATACCAACAGGAGTCTTGTACGCTGTCCGATAGGCCCAAAGAGCATCATCTAGCTTAAGGCTCCAATCCTTCCTAGTAGTATTGACTATCTTCTCTAAAATGGACTCCACCTCCCTATTAGAAACCTCAGCCTATCCACTCGTCTAAGGATGGTAGGCTGTGGAAACTCGATGCATAACTCCATACTTCTTTAGAAGGTTGCCCATGACTTTGTTGCAAAATTGCATCCCTTAATCACTAATGATGGCTCTATGAACTCCAAACCTGCAAAAAAATGTGACTTTTAACAAAACTTACCACGGTTTTGGCATCATCAGTCCTTGTAGCCTTGGCTTCCACCCACTTTGACATATAGTCCACAACAAGCAAAATGTATAAATTCCCAAAGGACGTTGGAAATGGTCCCATAAAATTAATGCCCCACACATAAAAAATCTAACATATCAAGATAGACATGAGTGGTATTTGACCTCTCTTACCTAAATTACCAGTCCGTTCGCATTGCTCACAAGCTTTGCAAAACAAGTACAAGTCATGGAACACAACAGGCCAAAACAAGCCACAATCTAGCACCTTGGGAGCAGTTTGACTAGGTCCAAAATGTCCACCACACGCATAAGAGTGACAGAACTGCAGTACATCTTGAATCTCAATATCGACTATGCATCTAAGAATGACCTTATCAGAGTAAAATTTCCAAAGGTAAGGGGCATCCCACACATAGTACTTGGACTCCCAGTGAATTTTGTCCTTCTCATATTATATAATTCTTCTTGAAATGAACCTGTGACAAGATAATTGACAATGTTAGCAAACCATGGAACAAATTTATCATGAGAACAAATTTATCATGAAAACTATAAAGATATTCATTTGAAAATTCATCCTTTAAAGGAGATGGCTTTTCGTTGAATGTTAACCGGCTAAGATGATCAATAATTAAGTTTTTTTAGCCTTTCTTGTCCTTTATCTCTATATCAAACTCTTGAAGAAGAAGTATCCAACGAATCAAGTGAGGCTTTGACTCCTTCTTGGTGAGCAAGTACTTAAAGGGCTACATGGTCAGGATACACAGTAACCTTAGTCCCTAACAAGTAGGACCGAAACTTCTCCAATGCAAACATAATTGCTAAAAGCTCTTTCTCCGTGGTAGAGTAATTGCACTATGCATTATCCAACATCCTTGGCACGTAATAGATCACATGTGGATTCTTCCCAATTTGTTGTCCAAGAACAGCTCCTACGACATGATTGCTCGCGTCACACATGATCTTAAAAGGAGGGTCTCAATTTGGAGGCTGGATAATAGGCACAAAAATCAACTCCTCTCTCAACTTATCAAAAGCCTTTGTGCATGCCTCCTTGAACTCAAACGGTGCATCCTTTTGAAGTAGCTGGCACAAATGTTGTGCTATCTTAAAAAATTCCTTGATGGAACGCTTATAAAATCCTGCATGACTAGGAAAAGAACGAACTTCCAGCATGTTGGTGGGGTAAGGCAAAGATTTTATCACATCAATTTTAGCCTTATCTACCTCTATACCCCTTGAAGACACAATATGGCCTAGAATCAAACCTTGTTCCACACTTTTCATAATTTAAAACCAAGTTTGAATATAGGCATCTTACCAAAATCTTGGTGAGATTAACTAAGCATGCATCAAAAGAATCACCGTAAATGGTGAAATCATCCATGAACACTTCTATTATATTTTCTACATAATCTGAAAATATACTCATCATACACCTTTGAAACATGGCTAGAGAGTTGCAAAGTCCAAACGGCATTCGTCGATAGGCAAAGGCACCAAAAAGGCATGTGAACATCGTCTTGTCCTCATCTTCGGGTGCAATCGGAATCTGGAAGAAACCTGAATAACCATCAAGACAACAATAGTAATAACGTTCAGCTAACCTTTCAAGCATCTAGTGAATAAAAGAAAGTGGAAAATGATCTTTTCTGGTGGATGCATTCAACTTCTTGTAGTCTATGCAAACTCTCCACCCATTTTGAACTCGAGTGGGCACTAACTCTCCATCATCATTCTTAACTATGGTTATACCCATTTTCTTGGGTACGACTTGCACTGGACTCACCTAATTGCTATCTGAAATAAGGTAGATCACACCTGCATCCAGCAACTTTAGAATCTTTTTTTTCACAACCTCCATCATTGGTGGGTTCAAGCATCTTTGAGCTTCCCTCCTTGGCTTCTTCCTTCTTCTAACAGAATGTGGTGCATACATGTCGATGGGCTCAAGCCTTTAATGTCAACTATGGTCCAACCAATAGCCTCCTTATGCTTGTGCAAAATCAGGACCAACCTTTCTTTCTCCACCTTGCTGAGTTTGTTAGAAATGATCACGGGGAGTGTTTCCCCCTCACCCAAGTATGCATACTTCAAATGATCAGGCAATGGCTTTAATTCTAACTTAGGTGCCTGTAAAACAGAAGGCAAAAGCTTGGTGTGAGAAGAAGGTAACTCCAAATTACAAATGTTACCTTTCAAAGGCCTAGTCACCTCCATTTCATACATACCCTGCAATGTTTCATCGAATGAAAACTTTTCTTCAAGCTTACCCAGGCTGTCAATGTCAATACTCCTGCAAATCACTACATTAAGTGCATCATTAACATCATTAACATCATGCTCAAAAAGATCTTGAGTCAAAGGTTCCATAACATTAACGCTACAAACATGGGACACATCACATGGATATTTCATGGCATCATACACATTAAATTTGATTATGTCTCCATCAAACTCCATGGTAAGCATACCATCATGAGCATCAATTTTCGCCCTAGCGGTGTTAAGGAATGGTCTCCCTAATAAAATTTTGGATGAAGTGGGGGACTTATCAGCAATAAATATCAATCCATTAACCTATACTAACACATCCTCTAACACCCCTTCGGGGTATACTACAGATCTATCAGCCAATTGAATCACAATAAAGGTATTTTTAAATGGACCAGCACTCAAACTAGAATAAATTGATAATGGCATAACATTTATGGATGAACCCAAATCACACATAGCCTTTTTAATACCAATAATGCCAATTTTACAAGAGATAGCAAACATACCTCGATCCTTGCATTTGGGGGGTAATTTTTTCTACATGGCAGAAACATTCTCCCTCACACTTACCCTTTCATAACTAGCTAGCTTCCTTTTGTTAGTGCAAAGTTCCCTTAAAAATTTCGCATAACAAGGAATTTGTTTAATTGCATCCAATAATGGAATATTTACCTCTACTTTGCGAAAAGTCTCAAGGATTTCCTTTGCTTCTTTGTCCTTCTTCAACTTAGCTACCCTTTCAAGGAAAGGAGGCTGTGTCCGCAACAGCAGAGGCTTAGGCAAGCGTGATTTTAAATTCTCAATCTGTTGTATCTCTGTCTCCTCTTCAGCTTCTTTCTTTGAATCGCTATGTTCCTTCTTTGGATTTGGGGTCACTAGCTCCTTCTCGCTTCTTAAAGTGACTGCACTCACATTTTGGTTGGGGTTGACAATGAAGGTAGCTTCCCTTGCGACTCCAATTTGCTCAAAGAGGTAGCTAGCTGACTTACTTAATTCTCCAAGTTCTGAATGTTGGTTCTGGTCTCTTGCTAAAACTTTGAGTGTTAGTAGCAAGTGACTTAACTATGTCTTCAAGAAACATACCTGATTTAGAGCTTGCTTGAGGGTGCTGCTACTATGGCACATAATGGAATTGTTGTGTGTTCTGTGGCCTTCCTCTATAGCTGAAATTTGGATGATCTCTCCATCCTAGGTTGTATGTGTTCGAGTATGGATCATACTTTCATAGAGGCTGGCCAGGAAATTCGCCTATAGCATTTACCTATTCTTGATCACCTTCTTGCAACGTCGAGCACATGTCAGTCGCGTGTCCATGTTAAGTGTAGATTCCACATACTTTAGCGTAAGGGAATATACCTATAGTAATACTTTGAACCTTACTTGTGAGCTCATTAAGTTTTTGCTCAATATTAGAATCACTTACCTGGTTGACTCTCCTTGGCACGTCTTGATGTCTACCAAACTGTTGTATGTTGGCAGCCATGGTAGATATAATTTCTCGAGCTTGTCGAGGAGTTTTGTTGACAAGGGCTCCTCCACTAGCTGCATAAACCATTCTTCTCTCTAAATCTAGCATTCCTTTATAGAAATACTGATAAGTGATTGTTCAGTAATTTCATGCTGCAGGCAACTGGCACAAAGTCGCTTAAATCTCTCCCAATAGTCAGGGAGAGTTTTCGTATCCTTTTACTTGATGCCACTGATTTCCCTTTGGATCAAAGCTGCTCTTGAGGCTGGAAAATACTTCTCCAAGAAAAGTCGAACAATGTCCTCCCATGTTCTGATGGATCCTGAGGGCAAGTAGAACAACCACTCTCTGGCGATATCCTGCAAAGAAAATGGAAATGCTCTTAACTTGATCTGTTCTTCAGTTACTCATTGTGGTCTCATACTTGAGCACACTACGTGAAACTCCTTAAGGTGCTTGTTGGGGTCTTCATTCTCCAACCCACAAAAGATGGGAAGTAGGTGTATTAAACCTGGCTTTAGCTCGAACGCCACCTCCAGAGCTGGATAATTAATGCAAAGAGGTTGTTGCTCCATCAGAGGTGCGTGTAGTTGTCTCATTGTCTGTTCCTCAGCCATGACTTCTTCTTCTTTAGACTCGGTTTCTACTCTTTCAGATTCTACTAGAAATTCTGGTGCTAGTTCATCTAAAGGAGGTATGGATGTCGTGGTTGCTTGTTTCTTTCGCAGTCCTGTTGCTTCCCATAATGCACGGGCTTGCTTCTCAATTTTTTAACAAAAATCTAAAATAGCCTGTTCAGATCTAGTCATCAAAATAAAAAAAATCAATTTTATACTAGTCCCCAGCAATGGCTCCAAAATTTGATGGGTGTCGAGGCCACCAAAAATAATTTTTGATTTCCTAATATAGATAAATTATAGATAGAGAAAGAAGGGTCGAACCCTAGAGACTAACAAAACCTGATTTTTAATTTGAAACCAGTTTATAAAGACAAATAAATAAAAAGGGGGGTTTTGATCAAACAACAACTGAAAATAATAACTAAGTAACAGAAAGCGATAAAATAAATATGAAGTACCAATAGAAGATATGATTCAGCCAAGGGTGATTTGTAGCAGGGGATTCTCCTGATCGATCATTGATACAAAGATAACTCTAAAAATTGAAAGATTGACAGGTTATAATCTTTGGACAAGCGCCTCCAAAAAATCTTTCTATAATATTATATTAAACAAACAAAGTGTATCTTAGAACCTTAAGATTATCTTATTTCATTAATGGAATTCTGACCCAATTCTTCTCTACTTATCCACCATATATTGAAGCAATATTAATTGGCTATTAAATCGGTCTAAGCAAGCTTGCACCAATCCTATAACAAGGTTGATATTTGCTTCTCATCGCTGAAAATATTTATAAAAACCGTGAAGTATGAATTTTGTCTTTGATGATATGCTTTCATGATATATATGTTATTTTTTTTTCATTATTCATACTAGAATAGATGAAAATATAAACTCACAGATAAGTCAACTTTGTTTCTAGCTATTCTTAGGGCTATCATGGTGAATGATGACATAAACAATCAATGGTGCCCTTTATAGTTAGTTCCTTAACTTCGACGTTTTGCATTTATGAAAAATACTAGGATCATGTTTTTATTTTTATTAATCAATTATTTATCTATTTATTCATATTGTATTAGTGAGACTTGATAATGCATCTAATTATGGATTTGTCGTTTCTATAAACTATAATGTACCTTATTATTTGAATTGTAAGAAGTAAAAGAGGAAAAAGGATACTGGTAATATTTTTGAGTTTCGTTTGAGTCACTCACTTTGTTCCTTAGCATAAGAGGTAGTGTTCCTATCATCATTCAATGAAGGTAATATTTTGTCTTTAAGTGGACTTTTGGTATCCTCTTTCTTTTTTAGCATCATCACGAAAAGAAGTGAAAAAAAACATCAGCGATCCAATATAGTAATCATAATGTAATTAGAAAACGATATTGTAATGCCCTAACTCCAACCACCAGAAGAATTGTCCACTTTGGATCAAGCTGGTTCCATCCCATACTAGATCGGCAAGACCCGCATGGTTTTATCCCGCAGGTGAAATGGAAACTTCCGAGGAGGTCACTCATCATACGATTTCTGTCAAGTGAGCACGCTTAACCCTAGAGTTTTTCCAATTCTCTAGCCATTCCGCTAAAGGTGCCTCTGATGATTAGTTACCTCATTTTCGATATATGATCCGAATCATTCCTGTATCCCGCATTCCACTACCCTAGCTAGCTTGCCATCCTAAAAGCTCACCAGGAGCCCTACTCAACCCGCCCTCTTAGGATCGCTTTGCCGGGTCGAGATATCTCAGATATGTAGTATTTTACTCGTGGGATAGGTAAAGTCAATTTTAGTAAGCTATGGTCTAAGCATACCAGATCATTATAGTAAGGGAAGACTTATCACAATAGAGTTTGATTCATTCTATTAAATTCATTTTTATATTCTAATATCTTTTAAGCCATGCTTAAGAGATAACAAAAGGATAAGAAATAAATAACAAATCTATTCATAATGCTTTTAAGCAATGCCCAACACAATGTTTACCTGAGGAACATAAATTTGAAACACAATATGCTATTGTGATAAGCAATATCAAATGAATCACAATTAAAAAACCCATGAATAGAAACCTTCTTCATTATCCAGCTTAAATATGATTTTAACACCACCCAACATATCAAGTTATAAGTACTTCCAAAAGTGAATGCAATGCAAAGCAATAACCTATAATAAGAGCACCATCAACTATTAAGACATAAAAACCTTTTATTTGCATTGCACCTCTAATAAAACCCAGCAATACTCTACCATTAAAATATGGCATGAAGACATTATGCCATATTTATGCACCTTTAAGAAGTAACATGTTTTTCACTAGCTGGAGTGGACTCTATGGTGATACAGATGTGAAGTGGCCAAGCTCAAAGTTCTTTCATTCCAGAAGAGTAAAATTTAGTGTTTGGATTCCGATATTTGGTTGGTACTTTTTTAAGTAAAATACCATATAAAATTAAGTTAGGGATTTAACAGCCACAAATATTAAAGCTTTATAAAATATAAAGCACTAATAATCATATATTGCCAATAGCAAATAAAGAAATTATTTTGCTGATTTACTTTTCATAATTTCAGTTAACAAAGGTTTTGATCACACAACCAAACAAAAAAACTATTTTTCTGAATGAATGACTATTTTGTTGAGTTTCTTTCAGTTAATAAATAAATAAAGAAATTATTTTGTTGAGTTTCTTTTAATTAAAAAAGAAACAAAGCAACACTGAAACTACTTACAACTTGCTAGAGTCAGCACACCAGTAAGGAACGGGAGGTGAATACTAGAGTGTAACTGATAGTTAATCACTTATTTTGGCAAATATATTTAAAATTCATTAATCATCAAATTTCAAATAAAGATAACTTCGAAATAAGTTCAATTCATTTTTATGTTCTAATATATTTTAAGTCATGTCTAAGAGATAACAAAAGGATAACAAATAAATAACAAAACTATTCCTCGTTCTATTGAGTAATGCCCAACACAATATTTACGTGAAGAACTCAAACTGGTAAGCCACGACAGCCAACCGTCAACCAAGCCCATTTCACTCCCTTTTCGATGTGAACGAAGTCTCACTAGCATATATGACACCCTAAATGACTTCATGAATTTGAAAATGACCTGATGTTCTGTGAATGCAGGACCCTGTAGAAGTCACTCAAAATATAGTAACAAGCATGTTCAGATGCAAGCCAAAAGGCATAAACGATCTTTATTAATGAGAGGATAAATTACTTAGGGGGAGAAGATGAGCGATTGGTTGAATGAGAAGATTGAGAAGACCTATAAAACTTTTATCATTAAGAGAGATAGTGTTCCATGATTCCATGTTTTTGAGAAACTTCATGCTCTAAACTATTGAAAAAGAAAAAAAAAACTTCATATATCTCAAGAATTAAGTTTGCACAAAAGAAGTACTAATGAGATAAAACACAACATACACAGTGCTTATTGTTTTTTGAAATGACACAATAATCAGCATCGCATATGATTAATTTAATTAAATATTTAATTTTGACAAAATGTTTGGTTGCATTTTACTTTTCTGAGTGCTTTATGTAAGCAAAATATAGTATAGTCATTATTTAACATATTGCTACAAGGAGATCTATCCACTAACTAATTAATTAAGTCTTTTATCCTTTTAATTGTCAACTAAAAAAGTGAGGAACATTGGAACAATAAGCAGTAGCGTAAAAAATACAAGAGAATAATGTCTAACTTGCTTCTTCCTCTCACTACATTCATATTTTCAATTTCTTTCTCATCCTTGGGATCATCAATTGAACCCTTCTACATAAATTTTGAGGTTGAATCCATAACAGTAAAATTGGCCTTTGTTTCAGCCCCCTCCATCTTATAATAGTTTGAGGTAAAGGACATGAACCCAAATAATTGCAAAAGCTAGCTAAATACCATGAAAATACAAACTAAGTTAAAACTGGAAAACAACTCTAAAAAATCTAACTTCGGCATGAATAAGTTAGCATTACCATCTTTAACCATAGCCTTAAGGTCCTATATAACATAAATTAAGCAGAGCAAATATGTGAATGTCTATGTGAAATTTGCAATACAATACTTAATAAATATTCATTTTGAATATTCTACTAATATTAAATTTTTGAATTTTTAGATATGGATATTTATACTCTTTTCCTTGATTTAAATGTTCCTCCATTATCTCAATATTAGATTTGAAACTTTTTTATAATTTTACTTTAAAATAACATATGATTTTGTATTTACTAACGATTCATAATTTTAAAATTCTTATTAGGATTAGAAATAAGAATTAAGTTTTATTTTATTTAATATTTATGATCTATTATAAATGATCATATATTTATTTAAAATATTAATATATTATTTATTTAATATAGCGTGTGAACGTAAGCCTGTAGATTATTTATTAATTATTTTGTAATAAGAAATAATTTCTATTAATATATTATTATATTAGTATTATAGGTATTATTTTGATTTAAAGACATTATTTAAAATAACTTATCTTTTTACATGTGTCTTATTTTTTTACAACTGTCCTAAATAATTATTGTCTTATTCACACTTGACTTATTTAATTCAAATTGCTTTGTTTTATATATATATATATATATATATATATATATATATATATATATATATATATATATATATATATATATATATATTTAAAAACAGAACAGTTTGCATTTTGAAGATACCAATGGTAAGCCTCTAAAAAAACGAAGTGTTAGTAGAACAATAATTATTTACGACAATTGTAAGAAGATAAAATATAATTGTAAAAAGATAAGTTATTTTAAATAATATCTTTATCAAAATAATATTTATAAAAAAGATTATCTTTAAAATTAATATATTAATATAATTTTTTTTTATTTTTCGTGTCGTCCATAATATATTTAATATTTTTCTATACTATATATAAAAATGGGAACAGCAAGAGGGAATAATGAGATTTCGATAGCGTCTTTAATAAAATTTAAGATATCTTAAAATAATCTTAGTTATGGCCAATTAGAAAATTATATTTTATTATTAATATATTTATAAAATTATTTTTAAGCCAATAATGTCTTCTCACTTACGTGAAGACTGAGATGTTTTAAGTTCGAATTCTTTCGACCACGAGCATTTTCATGAATTTAATGAGTGAAAGAATATTCCTTGTTGATAGTCCATATTATTATTTTGGCCCACTAGGCCTCATAATGAATTAAAAGAAATTATTTTTTAAATAAATATATATAGGTAATTAAGCAATTAAAAACTACTAAATTTATTTTTTAATAAATATATATAATAATGATATATTTAAAAATATTTTTATGCTTTAGTTATTAAATATTTAATTCTTTTAGGATATAGATAAAAAAGAAATTAAAATATGTTCTTTTATTAATATTTTTTCTTTATGTTTATATGTTTGATTAGATGTATTTTTTAAAAATATATTTTTCAATATAATATATATAATTTTTTATTTAAGGGAGATAAAAAGAAAAAAGTATATTAATTTATTAATTTTTTTATGTTTATAAGATTTGATTGGATATATTTTTTAAAAAATAAATTTTTAAATATAATTTATATATTAAATCTGAGATGATAAATGGTTGAAAATTTTAATTTAAAAATATATATAATATTTTATTGGTATATTTATATATCTATATATATTGAAATATTTTTTTATTTGGAGAATTTTGAAAGAGTTTTATTTTTATTAATAATTTTTTATTTTCTTTTTCGTTACTGAATAATTTGTAACTATTTTATTTTAATTTAGTAAGAAATTTAAATCTTCTTGCGATAAATATACAATCTATTTATGATTAAATATTTTAAATTTTCTTGATATTTTTTCTTTTATATCTTAATTTTTTTTATTTAAAAAAAATAGTGTTTAAAAAACTAAAAAAAAAAAATTAAAATAATGTAGTTCTATTTGGCTCAATTTTTGAGATTTTAAGAATTTGTGTGCATGTGTATATATTTCACTAGGTAAATGATATTGTCAAAGTGACTTCTATTATTAATTCAAATTATCATCTTAATTCTTTTCTTTTACTTAACATTAAAAAGTAATTTATTATTATTTTTCACTATAGTTGTATATAGATATTAATTTGAAATTAAAGGTAGAGATTACTAATGACTTGATTTTCTTTTTGCGCACTTATTATAATTTTTAAAATTTTATTTATAAATTAAGGACTAAAAAATTAGGTCTAGTAATTGAGTTGAACTTTATTCTAAGATCACTTGATTATATGAAAACTAAATTAAGTATATAAATAATACTATAGCAAGTAGTTTGTATGTCAAAATATAATATAAATTAATCACTTATTTTTATTTTAATCTAAATAAAATTTATGTTTTAATATTACATAGCTAAAAAAATGAATATATAACGAGCACAGTCAATGTGCAACACACGTCTTATAAAAAACTAGTCATGTATAAATTGTCATATTTAACATTGATTAAAGTAATATTTTGACTAATTTTTGTGATATTTAAATAATATTATTGATTAACAATAATAAAATCACATATATGTAGCAACACTATTTATGCGATTAAGAACGTAATTTAGCATGAATCACGAAATCCTTATTATTTTACTTCTCTTATATTGATGGGAAGAACCATTTGTAAAAAGAATAAAATTTAATATGAGATATTTGAGAAAACTAAATTTTGAAAGAGAAATTATAAGTTATGATTGAAGTTGAAAAAAAATTATTTTGCAATTAAATTTTAATGACCATTAAAATATATAAATTCTTAAGTTGTTCGAAAATTGTATTTAGGCATCAATGGTGGAAATTTTGCAATGAACAAGCAAAAAATTTGTTCATTAGAACATTTAGTTATAGATATTAAAACCAATAAGGTAGTTAATATCATAAGATATTGTTAAAAAAAGAAGACATATTGTGACGTCCAAAAAAAGATAAATAATTGCATCTTTTTCTCAAAATTTACCATTTTATGGGAATGAATTTTCAAATAAATATATTAATCACATTATATATATATATATATATATATATATATATTCATTTTTTTTTCCAAAATTAATTGTATGTTTTTCTTTTACACCGAAAAATCAATATTAGCGGATGGATTGAAGTTATATATTATTTTGAAAAAAAAAATATTAATCATATTTATTATAAGGTTAATTTTTATACTAATTTAAATAATTTTATTGATTATGTGATATGTAGAAAATCACTATTGATTGATGTAGAGTGATTGAAACTCATTTTCCTTTAATCAAATGAAATTGTTTATCCCTTAATAAAATGGAATGACTTAGTTGTAAAGAGTATTTCCCTACGATCAGTCCTTTTTCCTTAGAGGGTGAGTAGAGATTGGTCAAACATATATTAATTAATACTAATTTTTCCTTAATTTAGTTAGAATCATAATAGTTTTAGAATATAAAAATGTCCTATTTACACTAATTAAAAAAACTTGGCTCACTATAAAAATATAATTTTATACTTTTGAGAAAAACTTTATGATACCATTAATTTTTTTATTTTATTCCATTGAATATTTCAATTTATAAAAGTGCATTTAAACGCATTAAATTGATTCATGACTACTTGAACTTATAAATTTAGACAGATTAAATATGTATTATATAATTGAAAAATATGAAAATTTGTTTCAAAATAGTTAATAACTATATATCAAACTAACATTTTATATATAAAAATCTAAAAATCTTATAAGTTATTGTTGCTATTATGAGATTATCACAAAAAATGAAATTTAAATACTACAAGATCGAGTTTAAAATTCAAAATGTTATAAATTTTTTATTAATGTTCAGAGATTAAATTATGTACTTAGAAAAATTTTTTTTGAGTAATTTAAATAATATTTAAAGAATAACGAAAATTAACAATAATATATGATTCATTCATATTAATACAATTTTTGTGAATACACATATTTATGATGAATCATGCAGTTTTTATTATTTTAGTTATTTTATACTGTGTTAAAGATTTTCTAATATTTAATGATACACTGTGAATTTTATTTTGAGATAATAAAAATAATTGAATTTAAAAAAATAAATTTACAAAAAGACTTTATTTTGCACCTCTTGTGTGTATATATATATATATATATATATATATATATATATATATATATTATTGATCGCCCAATTATTCTTCCCTGAGCATAAAAGAAAAGGAAAAAAAAAAAAAAAAAAAAAAAGAAAGGGCATCACGGCACACAGAAGGCGTAGTTCCAGGGAGCAATAACCTGCGCTCGCGGGCAGGCTAAAACCCTAACTAAAACCCCAATTCAACCACGACACGCGTATAAATATCCAGCTTTGGCACCGCATTTTACTAGATCGTTTTTCTCTGTCAAAACCCTAACAACTAAAAATATCTTAAAACTAGGGTTTTGGAGAGATTCCGCAGTATTGTTTTTGTTCTCTTCTCCTCTCCAAGAAACACATCAACCTTAAATCTCTCAGATATAAATTATGGGCAAGTCTAGCAAGAAATCAACCCCTAAAGTGAGTTCCTTTTCTATTTTGATTTTGTTTTATGGCTCATTAGCTCTTGGTTTTGGATTTATGTCGGTTTGTTTCTGTTTCTGTTTGTGTTTTAGGTTGATGCTGCTCCTGCTGTAACCCCCGCCCCGAAGTCTGGGAAGAAAGGTATGTTGCTGTTTGAACTTAGAGGATAATGTCTTTGGATTTGTTTTAGGGTATTTTCACCTTTTGATATGTATTCTTAATTGTTTTTGGGTTGGGAATTTTGGATTTAGGTAAAAGAGAAGCTGAAGAAGCTGTTGAGAAGCTTGTGAGTGCAAAGAAACAGAAGATAGATGAAGGGGTAAAACAGGCTGTTGTGAAGGAAAAAGTTGCGGTAAAGACTGTGAAACAGAAGAAAGAGGAATCCAGCAGTTCTGAAGACTCTTCCGAGGAAGAGCAGGAGGTAATTGTACTAATATGTTGTATTTTTACTCTCCTTTGTTATTTAGTAAATTTTAATTTAGCTTTTTATGTGAATTCTGGGATTTCACGAGATATTAGTGCTAATTGTTTGGGATTTAAGCGCATTGTTTAGGTTAATCATGTTTTTCAATCCTTATTGCAGGCTAAAGTTGTTGCCAAGAAGGTCCAAAAAACAACAAAACCACCTGTAGAATCTAGTAGTGAGGAATCCTCTTCGGATGAAGAGGTTAGCAGTGGATCATGTTCCTGTTTATTTGCACCTTTCTTTGTCTTTTCATTTTTGTTTTAATTTGATGTGATTAATTTTCCTTAGGAGTCTCCCCCCAAAGCTGCTCCATCAAAGAAACTGCAAACAGCTGCTAAAAATGGCTCTGTTCCTGCTACCAAAGGGAAGGCAGATAGCAGTTCATCATCTTCAGACGATGATGATACTGATGAAGACGAGGTGATTTTACTGGCCATATCCTAAAATGATTAGAATTACATGCTTGCACATTTTCTTATTATCTTTTGATGGATTGTATTGTTGTAACTATGTTGTGCCATTTATACCATCAGGTTAAACCTGCAACCAAGAAGGATGTCAAGGCTACAAAACCACCTGTTGATGAATCTAGCAGTGAGGAAGAAGATTCCTCTTCGGATGAGGTGAACATCGAATCTATTTTTGTTGATTCTTGGTTATTCTTTTCTTTTTAACCTTTCTGTGGTTTAATATTTTTTTAGGAGCCTGCAACTAAAACTAAAGCTTCCCTTCCTCCAAAGAAGGAGCAAGTAGATGCCAAAAATGGCTCTGTTGGTGCACCTAAGAAAGGCAAGGCACAAGGCAGTGACTCAGACTCAGATTCAGATTCTTCAGATGATGAATCTGAAGAGGATGAGGTGAATTTTCCTGCATCATGCAAATTCTTTAAGAGGAATTTCATTGGGCAGTTCTGTAATATGATGAGTTTTTTTGTGGACACTTTTTTATTGAATGATGGGGTCATATTTATGAATATCTGTATATTTAAAATGCAGAAGAAGTCTTCAAAGCCAGCCTCCCAAGTGAACAAGTTGCCTGCAACTGGCCCTAAGAAAAGCTCTGATGAGTCAAGTGATACTTCAGAGTCTGATAGCTCCTCAGATGAGGAGACTGTAAGTAGTATCTGTTTTAGTGTTTCCTCCTTTGTTTAAAAATGAGTAGGAACAATAACTTGTTATATTTGTTACTACTTAGAACTCGTGAGTCATCCTGAAAGCATTTCTTATTTGCTTTTTTTTGTGCATTAATGATATAATCTTGGGAAAATCACTTCTCAAACGAAGCCTTTAATGATATGATATTGGGAAAATCATATCTCAAAAACAAGCCGGTGAGGTTGGAGAGCCCAAATGTATAAGCCCCTTTTGAAATCTCGTGCTTGCAATGAGGGGATAAATCAAGTCTCATAGCTTCCAACTAGGATCATAGTATCCCACCAAACTCCTTAGAGCTGGAGCTTACTTAGATTGGCTTTGCTCGGATGCTGTGCACTTGGTTTTTCCTAGCCTTGAGCAAACACTGCAATACTGGCAGCACCATTTGTGTTGCTTGATTGCAGTTGGAAGGATTAGTGGTTGGCTTTGATACCAAATGGTATATTCTTGGACTTCAAAAGCTAGATATTTTGTAAAGAGCTTAAGTTCTTGTAAACTCCACATTTTTCATCCTCAATGTGTGACTGAAGCCAAGTTCGACACTTTGTGTTCCTAAAAAAAATCATAATGATAAATTTTTCAATACGTTTCCAAAATGTTTTGAGCATGTAGGAGTCATTTTTTAAATGTTCAATTTTCCTTGATCCAAATCTTTGTCTGAGGTAAATTAGAGTGCACTGGCCATCACTAAATTGTCTACATGTAGGAGGTAACTGTAAAATATTTAGCTTCCAAAATTGTTCCTCAAGGAGCAGCCAATAAAAATGCAGAATCAAGTGATAGCTCTGCTGAAATTGATTCTGATGAACAGGTGTAATTGCCATTTGTTTTTCCTCCAATAATACATTTATTGAATTACATACTAAGTATCACAAGTTTTTCTTTTTTTGAAGACTTAAAATTTACCATCAAGTTGTATCACATGAACTGAATAGCTCTTTGTATAATGTTTTTAGGATACTCCTGCAAAGGCTCCTGCCTCCAAGAAGTCTGCTGTACCAGTTACCAATAAAAAAACTGAATCAAGTGATAGTTCTGATGATAGCGATTCTGATGAATCCTCAGATGAGGATGAGGTGCAATTCTTACTGGTTTCTTTGATTGACATGTATCTGGTGGATTGTGAATTGATTTGAATTTTCTCCATTGCAATACCCATAAGGTTATAAAATTTCTGTTGGACTCCATTTACCTATTCTTTCCCTCCGTTTTGGATCTGTCAAGGGTCCAACTGAGGAGTCTAATGTAGCTGCATTGGAAGTGTACATATAAAAAAAGAATGTCAGCTCATTCCAATGAATTAGTTTATAGTAGTCTGTGACTCTGTTGACAGTCTTCATAGAATCATTGCTTCATTCCTCTGCATCTTCACTACAGCGTTGTGAAATTTTTCATTTGGATTTTGCAGGCTCCTGCGGCTAAGGCTGCTATTGGTTCCAAAAGGTTATCTTCTGCGGCTCAAACAAAGGAATCAAAACAGGTTAACATCCTCCACTGTTTCTCTTTTAAGTGTAAGGTCTGATTGCTTTTATTTATGGGTTTGGTAACCCTTTGCCTCTCACCTTCTATAGAACAAGGGCATGAAAGCAATTGTTATTATTTTTTCTTTTTGCTTTTTAAGTTTTAGCCTGTGAAATAAATTGTTAGTTTCCTTTTAGCTGTTCTTTTGAATGCTTTAAGCATAAGTTTGGGAAACAATATAAGGCTTGTTCCCCAGACTTCATTTTCGGAAAGAACATCGAGTATATCCTGGATGCAATTAAGAATTCAGATTTTGTTTGAGATGGTGAAAAAGCATTCAGAATGGTTGGAAAAAAATTTTAGCTATAACATATTGGGGGAAGGAAATTTACATTGACTAAAATATTGATTAGATACTGGATTCATACCAAATAAAAACCTTGTTCTGAGGATATTTTTTTTCCAAAGTGTAATGAAAACTAAATGTTTTCTGCTTGTTTCAACCAGCACAAAATGGAGCTTGATAAAGATGACAGTGAAGATGATAGTTCTGAGTCTGAGGAAACTGATGATGACTCGCCTAAGGATAAAATTGTAAATGCTTTTCTTTTCATTTAAATCTATGATGCTGCTATTATCATATTTTCTGGTACTGTTAAGTGAACTTTCAAATTTTACATGCTTCAGGTGAAGGTCAATAAAAAGAAGAGCAGCAGTGATCAGGAAAGCTCCAGTGATGATTCAGATGAGGAAGAAAGTGAGGATGAAAAACCAAAGAAAAATGTAAGTGACCCCTTAATATTATATGTGCTCAGCTATATTGTTGTTTTGATTTTTTAAAAGTAGAATATTTTGGGTGAAAATAGGAACATATATGATGTGACCTTTTGGATCTCGTGTGATGTTTTTATGGTGTAAATGGAACTTTGATGACTAACCAAAAATAAGATAAGGATGACTTTTGAACGTTGTCTTTTACATGATTGTGCTCCAGTTGAAATGAGTGCTACATAAAAATTTGAAAAATTCCATTTTACTGGAATTGAGAAGTAAATGACTTTGTTTTGGCACCAACTGAATTTTGTGGCATTGCTTTTGTACCTTGACTGTTGGTTTTTGAGTGGATGTTGCTTTTTTTCCTCCATAGTGGAACAAGGAAATTCCATACAGATTGCTGTAGACCTTTGCACTTCTGGATGATTTACTTGAATGCCAATCTAGTGTTGACACAATTTCAATGTGATAACAGGGAACTGATGTGGAGATGGTAGATGCTGTGACTCCTAAACCAGGCAAAAAGGCCGACTTGACTGCTAAGAAAGCTGTAATTTGCTGTTTTGAAGATTTGTGTTCATGGACCATACATGTGGACCAAAAATTATTTTAATTTTAATTCATTTTTATATCTTTTAATGCGCAGCCCAAAACTCCAGTTACTCCTGAGGTTCACTCCACTGGATCAAAGACATTGTTTGTTGGAAACCTGTCTTTCCAAGTTGAACAAGCTGATGTGTATGTCTAGCTCTAGCATTCTAGCTGCTGCAACTCTAAAAGTAATGTGTGCTAATTAATTTTTCTCTGAATTTGTTTCGGCAGGGAAAATTTCTTCAAGGATGCTGGTGAAGTTGTTGATGTACGCTTTTCTGTAGATCAAAATCAGAGGTTTAAGGGCTTTGGACATGTTGAGTTTGCCACACCTCAAGATGCACAGAATGTAAGACTCCACCCTGTTTATTACTTTCCCATTGGCTAACAGCTTTGGTACTTTTTGTATTTTAGCATTACTAAAATTTTCAGGAGGTGTGGCTAATGCTTTGAATACCCTTCTTTTACTTTTTCAGGCTCTTAAATTGAATGGTCAAGTTTTAAATGGCCGGGAAGTTAGACTTGATTTGGCTCGTGAAAGGGGTGAAAGGGCTCCATATAGCGGGTATGCATTCTGCCAGCCACTTTAGAAATCTCTAGTTGAATGAATGTGACACTTTGTACCTTACTCATTAATGTTAACTTCTGCAGCAAAGAGAACAACTCATACCAGAAGGGAGGGAGAGGACAGGGTCAAACAATTTTTGTTAGGGGATTTGATAAGTTCCTTGGTGAAAATGAGGTATTTTTCTCTTCTATTTGTCTGGAACTTAAGGAATTGTGTTGGTTTTTTATAATGTTTATGCATTGGACTCAAATTTTACAGATTAGGAGTTCACTTGAAGAACATTTTAAGGATTGTGGAGAAATTACAAGAGTATCTATCCCAACTGATTATGAAAGTGGAGCAATTAAAGGGTTAGTATGCTTTTTTGTTCTTTTACTGATTCTGTTGTTTTATATACGAGATGACAGTAGGACCTGGTCTTACTATTGTTCTCTTCAATGATATATCATTTTGGTTCATGTATTTTTAACTGTCTAGCTGGTATATGAGCAACATTTCAGTATAGTTCAATTTTTATTCTGTGTATTTTTTTTGTTTTGAATGTGAGCTAGGCTGTGTGAGCATCTTAGTCAACTGATCTTATCATTCGCCATTTGGTATCTATACATGGTTTGCAGTATGCAAGATCCACTCTGTCTAAAGCAATGCTATTGCTGCAAATGTTTAGCATGTGGATTTGGGACCTCCATTGAAATATGCATTCTCTTGACTATTTTTAAGTTTCAAATGCTGTGAATTTTATTTAATTAATGTCTTTGCGCTATTGTTTCTAACTGTCTATCTGCTGATAATATGAAGTACAATAAATTAATTGTGGAAAATGGGGAGGAAAGAAATTGACAAGAAGATGATAGGGGAATATAAGCCTTCCCTGTTTGGAAGGGGAAGGAAAATAAAAAAGTTGTAGTTTTTGGATGGCAAATAGGTGAATAATTTTTAATTTCCTCCTATCCAAATTGATGAATGCAAACATATTCCTGTTCGGAACTCTTTCCCTTCTTTTTTTTTTTTTCCTTGGTTGTTTAGTGGACTTGTAAAGTGAACTTGTTGATATTCCCCATTAATGTTAAACTGTTTGCTTTGGTTACTAACTATATCCCTTTGCAGGATGGCATACTTGGAATTCACGGATTCTGAAGCTTTCAACAAAGCTTTAGAGCTTAGCGGTAGTCAACTTGGAGACCAGTACCTGACAGTTGAAGAAGCAAAACCAAGGGGTGGTGATAACCGTGAGGGTTGGGGAAGTG
>CANUEP010062841.1:0-22189 GCA_947857235.1 Jatropha podagrica | reverse complement strand
GATAAATATTTATTTATGAAATATTTGGATATATAAATTCCTCCTGATATAATTATTTATTGTTTTGATTTATAAGACTCACTATATATATATATATATATATATATATATATATATATATATATATATATATATATATGTCTTAAATTTGATGTTTATTATATGATAATTAGGAAATGAATGACTATGAATCTATAGAAGTTGATTTGTGTTGAGTTGACTATTGGAGTTTGTTGAATGATTGATGTTGAATTGGGAGTGCTTTGCATTCACAAGTTTTAGTTAAATTCAGCTTTTAGGGAAAACTCTTGCAGCTTTTTTGTAGGATTCCCAAAGTATTTTTCTATAAAAAAAATAAATACTGGGTAGACTTGTAAATACTTAATCACTTCTAATTCACATAGTAATTCATTAGATTTGTATGTTAGTTAGAATGGTGCCTTCGACACTAGATGTGGCATCCGCCATCTAATATTTCAGGACTGGGCAGTGGGTATTTCATTTAGTGGTATTATAGTTTAAGGTTAAGCGGTTCTAGTACTATATCTATTTATAGGAATTTATTTGCTTTAGAGTGAGAGTATAAGTAATTTGAGTTAAATACATGCCATATTGGGCTTGTTTGGAACTTCTCGTTGATGCGAACCTTTTACTCTTTATAGGAATTATGAGATGTATCAAGATTTTTCTAATAAGGAGGTGGATAGTTATGCCCCTTCTGGTGGCGATTTTCTTGCTAGTACTACCACTGGTGGTGTTTTGGATTCTGATGTAGAGTGCACTTCGGTGGTGGGGCAAGCTGCTGTAGGTCCTGCGGGCCTAATCAAGATCTACCCATCTAATAGTTAGTTGCTATTTTGAGGCAGGTAACAGGAGCTGTTCTCCAGGCTCTAGTCACTCAAGCCCCTATTCGAACTTGTCCTACTATTAAGAAATTGAGGAAGTATGGTTAGAGGTGTAATTTGAATGGTATGGAATGGAATGATACTCGTTCCAATTTCATTTCAAAATATTTTGGAATATAAAATTTCATTCCATTCAATTGCAAAAATTTTTCGAAAATTAAAATTTCATTCCATACTATTTTACGGAAGTTTGGTTTTGAATTTAGTTGTTCAAATTTCTTAATTGTAAATACAAATCTAGTCTATTATGGCATATTTTAAGATATAAATCATGAAATTTAATAAAAAATGTTCAATATAATTATTCAAATTAGATATAATAAATATTAAAAAGTACAATTAAATTACAATGAAACAATAAATTCAAGCTTATTGATGAGGAATGAGGTTATATTGTCACTTGACAAATTTTCATTTAATTAACAATAGAGTAATAACAAATAGATAAAATAAAAAGTTAGTGTGACTAAGAAGTATATATACACCAAAATTCAAAAAAATAATAAATTAAAAAGAGCAATAAGATTAAAAGCCAAAAACAGGTCAACAGAGCAATCATATAAAAAAATTTAGAAAATTTTCAAAGTTGATAAGGAGAAAAGAAACTTTCTTATCAAGCACAATAGAAAAAAAAAGAATAATACTTCTTTCTAATCACTTGACAAGACTCAAAAAAATCAATCATAAATATGCAAGTTATGACTTTGTAAAGCATGCTTCTTTTTTTTTTTTTATTTTGAGTCTTAGATATTAAAACCTAAATTAATTTTTATTATAATTAAAGTATTTCATTAAACTATATAGTTTTAAAATGGAATAAAATTTTCTTTAATATTAAAATTTGAAAATATTTTACTCAAGTTTAATAATTTATCTTTAAAATATATAATTAAGATTAAAAATAAAAAAAATGAAACTTTGGTATATGGATCAAAATATGAAATTTTCTGTCAGTGTTCCGTTCCATATTCCATATACCAATATTTTAAAAATCACATTCCATTTTAAATTCCATATTCCAAAATTCCATTACAAATCGAAATTCAATTTGAAATTTTGATTTGGATTGGTATATTCCAAACCAATTTACACCCCTGAGTATGGTGTTGTTGAGTTCAATGGTAGGAAGGATGATATAGCTTCTACAGTACAATATTGACTTTAGACTACACAAATAATATTACAGTAGATGCAGTGTTCCCCTCAGGACAGGTTAGTGTGCACCACTTCTTTATTGAAGGAAGAGGCTTATTAGTAGTGGGACACTATGTCCCGAGCAGTTAGTGCTAAGTAGAAGACTTGGGACTTCTTCATCATTGAGTTCAAGAAGAAGTATATTGCATCATAGGACTGAGTTCTTAAGCTTAAACAAGGTAGGATGACAATATTAGAGTATGAGCGAGAGTTTATTCACCTAAGTAAGTATGCTACTGACTTGATATGTTCTTCGTTAGAGAAGTGTTCTTCGTTAGAGAGGTGCAAGCGCTTTAGGAAGGATTTGTATGATGAGAATAGGATACATCTAGTTGCTCATCCTCACACCACACTATCTTTCTTGGTGACTGCTACTCTAGAGCTTGGGGAGGTTAGGATTGAGTAGTCGGCTAGAAAATAGCAAGGAAATAAGGTCAACAGAAGAGGTTTCATGGGGCAGTATCTGGTTAGACTTTTAGGGTTTAATCAGCAGTAAGAGGCATAGAGGTACACATCAGTTTGGATTTAGATTAGGTCAGAGACATGGTCAGGTTACTTCTATTAAATTAGCTCCACAAACTTCGTCTATTCGTAGTGTTGGGGCTATTGTGAGGAGTGACACACCGACTTATACTTAGTGCGATAAGAGGCACGATGAGGTTTGTAGGAGGTCTTCTTGGGCATGTTTTCAATGTAGGTCTATAGAGCATATGATCAAAGCTTGTCTTAGAGCTTCGATTGGTTTAGCTCCATAGACTTAGAGGTCAACTCCTTTTATTTCGAGAGGCAAAGGTAGAGGTCGTGATGATTCAGTAGGTACTGGGAGCTAAAGATCGATTTTTGAGATAGTGGATAGACTTGAGTCCAGAGCACCTACTAGAGCATATGCGATCAGGGCTAGAGAGGATCAAGATGCCTTAAATGTCATAGTCGATAAATTCTATCTTTGATACTCCGTGCATGCTTTAATTGATCCTAGCTCCACGCATTCATATTTTTGCATACATATGGGTAGATTGGGTGATATGCATACTAATATGCTAGAACATTGTGTTGAATTCACAAATACCTTGGGTCATAGTGTGGTAGTTAATCGGGTATATAGAGATTGTCCATCAGTAATTCATGGTCATGTGTTTATGGGAGACTTGATAGAGTTGCCTTTTTGGGATTTTTATATGATTTTGTGTTTGGATTGGTTATCTAGGCGTGGGGTCATAGTTGACAGTAGACTTAGGGAGATTTCACTTTGACTTTGTTTGATGAGGAGATCATAGTTGTGGGTGAGAGGTCGGATTACCTTTCTAATGTCAATTTTATTACTACCGCTAAGAGATTGATCCAACATGTTTATGAGGCATTATTAGCTTATGTACTTGAGCCAGAGCCAAAATCTCCTATTGTGCGTGATATACCCACAGTATGCGATTTTTCAAATGTATTTTCTAAGGAGTTGTCTAGTTTAATTCCTGAGGGACAGGTTGAGTTTGTTATTAAAGTAATGCCTAGTGTCGCATTGATATCCATTACTGTATATCGGATGGCGACTATTGAGTTGAGAGAGCTGAAGATTCAGATTTAGGAGCTGCTTGATAAGGGCTTCATTTGTCCTAGTGTATCTCTTTGGGGTGCTCTAGTACTGTTTATAAAGAAGAAGGATGGATCATTGAGACTGTGTACTGAATATAGGTAGCTTAATAGAGCCACTGTGAAGAATCAATGTCCATTGCCCTAGATATATGACTTATTTGATTAGTTAAGAGGAGCTTGTTTGTTCTCGAATATAGATATGAGATTGGGTTAGCAATAATTGGGGGTCAAAGAATCAAATATGCTTAAGACTACTTTTCAGACATGTTATGGTCACTATGAGTTTTTGGTAATGCCATTTGGTCTGACTAATGCTGCTGCAGTTTTCATGGATTTAATGAATCAGATCTTTCATCCTTACTTGGATCAGTTTATGGTTTATGTTCATCGATGACATCTTGGTGTATTCTCAGACTAGACAGGATCATGATCATCATTTGAGGATTGTACTTAGACTTTAAGAGAGAGGTAATTGTATACCAATTTGAGTAAGTGTGAATTCGGGTTATTTGAGATTGCTTTCGTAGGCCACATCATTTTTACTGAGGGTATTAGAGTTGATTTGAAAAAGATTGAGGCTTGATTAGAAGCCACCTAAGAATGTCACTAAGATTCAGAGTTTCTTAGGATTGACCAGTTATTATAGGGGATTCATTAAGGGGTTTTCTCTCATTACAGCCCCTTTGACTAGACTTCTTCGAAAGGATGTCAGATTTGAGTGGACTGATAGATGTCAAAGTAGTTGTGAGAAGCTTAAGGCGATGCTTATGAAGGCTCCAGTGTTGACTCAGACAGTTTTGGGTAGAACATATGATATGTATAGTGATGCTTCGTATAATGAATTGGGCTATGTGCTTATGTAGGAGGGTAAGGTAGTTGCTTACGCATCTAGATAACTTAAGCCTCATTAGAAGAACTACCTTACCCATGATTTGGAGTTAGAAGCTATAGTCTTCGCTTTGAAGATATAAAGGCATTACTTGTATGGTGAGAGATGTCATCTTTATACGAATCGTAAGAGTCTCAAGTATCTGCTTACTTAGAAGGGGGTTAACTTGAGACAATGCAGATGGGTAGAGTTTCTTAGGACTATGACTTCACTATAGACTAGCATTCGAAAAAAGCTAATGTGGTTGTAGATGCACTTAGTAGGAAGTCCTTTGTTGCTTTATGTTCTATAAACACTCGAGTTTTTGTGGCTAGAGATGGTGCACTTATGGTAGAGCTTATGGTTAGATCTAGCATACTTTAGTTGATTTGAGATGCTTAAAGGGATGATGAGGAAATTGCCTTGCGCAAAGGCTTAATCAGAGAGGGTAAGAGGAAGAGATTTATGATTAGAGATGATGACTGCTTGTACTTTAAGGATTGGATTTGTGTGCCTAAGATTCCAAATTTGAGGAAGAAGATCTTAGAGGAGGCTCATAGTAGTCTTTATTTTATGCATCTTGGCAGTAACAAGATGTATCAAGATTTGAGATCACAGTATTGGTAGTCGGTTATGAAGAGAGATATCACAAATTATGTTTCTAGATGTTTGACTTGTCAGTAAGTCAAAACAGAGCAATAATTTCCTTTGGGTTCGCTTGATTCCCCATTTATTCTAGATTGGAAGTGGGACACGATTGCTATGGACTTTGTAATTGGGTTACCTTTGACTCCTAAAAAGAAAGACGCCATTTGGGTGATAGTTGACAGATTGACTAAGTCAGCGCGCTTCCTCCTTATTAGGACCAACTTCACTATGGAGTTATGTGTACAACTTGATATAGATGAGATAGTGAGATGACATGGGGTTCCCTCTTCCATCATTTCAGATAGAGATTCGAGATTCACTTCTAGATTTTAGAAGAAGCTACATAAGGCAATAGGTACTAGATTGAATTTCAGCATAGCTTTTAATTCTCAAACAGACGAATTTCAAAGCGGGTTATTCAGATTTTAAAGAAAATGTTGAGAGCTTGTGTCATTAAGTTTGAGGGCAGCTGGGAGAAGTAAATTCCACTTGTAAAATTTACCTACAATAATAGTTATCATTCAAGCATTCAGATGGCTTCCTTTAAAGCATTGTATGGTAGGAGATGCAGAAATCTGCTATGTTGGTCAAAGTTGAGTGAGGGAAAGATTGTAGGTCTGGATTTGATTTGGGATACAAAGGATAAAGTTAGAATTATCAGAGATAGATTGAAAGCAGCTTCAGATCGTCAATAGTCATATGCAGACTTAAAAAGGAGAGATGTAGAATATGCAGTAGGCGATAAGATTTTTCTTAAGGTATCTCTATGGAAGAAGGTATTAGAATTTGTAACCATAGAGTTCGATTTAACTTATGAGAAAGAACCAGCGGAGATACTTGCTAGAGAAATTAAAGAATTAAGGAATAAGAGAATTCCTCTTGTAAATGTCCTTTGGCAAAATCACAAGACTGAGGAACCCAACCTAGGAAAGTAAGGATATTATGAGACAACAACATCCACAATTATTTACTTCAGGTCAATTTTGAGGACAAAATTTCTTAAGGGGGGAGAGATGTAATGCCCTGTTTTTCAGTGTCTAAAATAGTAGTTTACTGATATGTGAATATTATCGTCTATCCAGGAGTCGATATTATTTTAGTCTAAAAAAAATTACTATTTATGTTTTATATTTATTTAATATTTTCAGAGCATGCATGCATAATTATGGTGGTAGAAATAAGTTATGAATTTATTTAGAGATACTTAGTGATTAATGAATAATGAATCATGGTATCTTTATTAATTAGAAAAATTTTATATAGTAATTTAATAATTATTGTGGAGAAAAAAATAATTATATGAGAGAAATATATTGAGGAATAATCATAGCCTTTAGATGAGATTACCATTGACTTAATCTTGACCTTGCATTCTAAACCTCCTAAGGAAGTAGTTGATAAATTACCAAATTACCCTTAACGACTAATAAAAGTCATTTTCTCATTTTGTGACAACACAAACTCTCCTTCCTCTTCTTCTTTTGTTGAACAACACACTCCCCTCTCTCTCTGCTCATTTCTTTTGTTTTCTACACACAAATTTACTCTAAACCCTTCTAATCAAACCTATGGCTATTAATTTCTATGGAACATTGGAGCTTTAAGTTGTGATTTTAGTAATTGTAGATAAAGAATTTTGGGTTTTTCACTGTAACACCCCAAAATTTTGGATCTTAAAATGGTATTATTTGAACGGGTCATAAATGGTATCATCAGAGAGAGAAATAGTATTTTATTTAGACCCGATGATGATATTAAACATAATTAATATTTGTGGAGTTAATTAGATTTTATGTGATTGGTCTTAATTAATTAAAGTTAAGATATAAATCTTCATGACAAAGTAAGTAATAAATTATTTGTGAATAGTAGATTACCGATCTGTGAATACTAACATCAGTCCGGAACTTTGTATTATTTTAGTTTGGAAAAATTACTATTGATGCCTAATATTTTATTTAATATTTTTGGAGTATGTTTATATGATTTAAGTGGGTGAAAATATTTCATGAATATTTTTGGAGAATTTAAGTATTTAATGAATAGTGTTTTCTAGTGTAGTGTATTAAAGAAAATTAAGGAATTATTTTTATAGAGTTAAGTTAATTAATTGGTGGAGTTAAATAATAATTAAAGGAGAAATTTTTTATGAATATTTAGAGCCTTTGGATTAGAATATCTTGACTTGATCCAATCCATAAACTTGTCAACATGTGGTGAATTAGCAACATTAATTTTGTTGACTTGGTCAACAACACTTATCCTACACTTATTCTTTTTCTTCTTCTCCATGTTTTCCAACGCCACTTTCTTTCTCTCCCTCTCCTTCATTTTCTTTCATTTTCTCTACCTCTAAACCTCACTAAACCACTTAAATAAACCATGATTAATTGATTAAACTTGGAGAATCAAGCATAAAGAGTGATATTTGGTGACTTTAATCAAGGAGTTTGGAGAATCTCTACAAATCAAGTAACTTGTGATTTTTGGTTCTAAGGATTTAATTAAGGAATTCATAGTATTTATATGTTAGATTATACTTTAAATCATGCTCCATCTTCATCTTTAATCATTTCTTGATTTTAATGGGTATTTTTGCTACTTTGAAGAGGTTGGAGAACCATCCTCCAAAGGCAAAGAGAAAGCCAAAGAATAGAGCTTTCTAAGCTTATTTAAGCGTATCGTTAAGGTTAGTGCAATAATAATTCATTTTCCCTTTCATTTCTTTAAGTTTTCAATTTTTAGGTTTTTGAATGAATTTTGAGAATTTTGTGATTTTGTTGGGAAAATTGTCTTTTGAATGCTTTTATATGCTTTGGCTTGATTTCTAAGCATTATGGAATGCTTGAATGGGAAGAGGAACACTTCCTTCCCCTTCTTTCACGATTAGCTGAATTACTTAAGGTGAAGGGCCTTTGTGTTTCTTTGATTTTTATGCTTGATTTCAACTTAAATGAGTTTATTACTATGTAATTTGATGATAGTTAAAACCATTTTCTTGAATTTCAATGTTTTAGCATTTTTCAAAGACTTAAAGAAGGTTTTAAAATTGTAAAATGTGGTTAGGTGGTTCAAGCAATGAATTTAATGATTTTGAGTAATAATTTTGAGTTAGTAATTAAGGCTTTTGATGGAGGAAGCCTTTCCTCCTTTGTTATCATAAAGAGGTCGAACCTCCTTCTTGGTGGTAAGGCATGTGTTGCTGTTTCTAAATGGTGGTTTTTAAGTATTTAAGCTATATTTACGTATATTATAAGTATAATTTTTTCTAAGTATAAATATGAAAGTTTGATAATATTTTGAAGTTGTAAGTTAAGTAATTTTGAAGTAAAAATGTTTAGGCTTTGAAATATTTTGCTAAATGTTGGTTTTAAGTATTTTAAGGTAAGTATATTCGTGTATTATGAAAGTATTATTTTTTGGGTGAGAACATGAGTAGGTTTTGATGGACTTTACAAGTTGTAAGTTTTAAAAAAAAATAAGAAAAATAAGTTTAAGTTAAGTATGTGTTTGAAAAATGTAAGTTTTGATGCTTAAGTATGAAAAATGTGGTAAATTTAAAAAGAGAATCTTTCCCCTTCATTAGTAAGAGAGGTCGAAGCATAATGAGGGAAAGGAGCTTGAGTTCCCTTGATTTTTTTATGTTTAATTTTACTTATAATTTATTGTTTGATAAGTATGTTTTGAATAGTATTTAATATATTTGATTCTAAACTTATTATGAATTTTACACAACTTAAAGGATGCTTTGAAAAAGTGAAGGAAGGGATTTATTGCCTTTTGATTATAAGTAATACCTTTAAGATTTACTTAGGTAGTTTTGAATTGTATTTTAAATGTATATTTTGAAAAAGGAAAGCTTTGAATGTTATAAGTATGATTTTGGCTTTGAACATAAGAGAACTTACTGAATATTTATAAGTTGTAAGTTAGGTGATTTTGAAATGATAAGTATTAAGTTATAAAATGTTTTGAGTAAGGAATTGTGCATGAGAAATAAGACTAATTGTGAAAGAATGGTTTTTATTTGGGCTCTACTATGCACGATTGAAATGTAGGATGATGAGATTGATTTCGATACATGAGCATGCTCGGGTTATCAGCCCATTTTGTTATGTGGAGCTATGATCATATGCTAGGGTTATCAGCCCTTATGAATAGGCAAACGTGCTTAATATGTGATGGGGGTGGCGCTTCCATAGGCCATGATTATATGATGGGGGTGGCGTTTCCACAGGCCACGATTGTGTGATAGAGGTGGCGCTTTCATAAGCCACAATTGTGTGATGCAGGTGGCGCTTTCATAAGCCACAATCAAATCTACTTATGTTTCATTCTAAATTGGTACGAGCCTTAACTAAGAACGAAATCTTATTTTGTTAAAAGGAAATCGGAGATAGATTTGTATTTATGAAATTTTTCTTACGTTTGGAACATTAAGGTTTTATTTAAGTTTTCAAGATGATTTTTATGCTTTGAAGCAGTTTTCATCATATTTGGAAATTTTATGAAAATATTTCTAATGTATACATAATCTATGATTTTGAAATAGTTTGGTATGATTTACATAATTTAATATTTTTATATGATTTAAGGATTTAAGTTTCATAATTTGAGTGTGTTGCTTAGGCAACATTTATTATATTTTCATTTATATATTATTGAGCACCACTGAGTGATATTCTCAGCGCATCGATTTCTATAACACGCAGGTTAGGAACAATGGGTGCTACACGAGGATCAGAGGCTTAGCATGGGAGAAGGAAAATTTATCTTGAGTAAGACATGCATGGGGTATATGATGGAATGTATAAAAATATTATAAGAGATTGAATTATATGTATTGAATTTGTAAATTAATGAGATTTATGATTAATTAAAAGTTTTATCTTATTGTGAATTTATGGTGTGCAATTGTTTATAATTAATTCTTCGAATGAATGGTAATATAATGTGATAGAACCTAACTTGATTGATGGGAGTATTTAGAAGTGCTCTGTGATTTATTGTATCGATTTGGAGTTTGGGGTTTGAAAGAATTAATATTGGAAGTGTTTTAGTTTTCTTTGTGTGGCAAGTAAATTTTTAAGGGAAACTCATGCGGATTTTCCGTAGGAATTTCCTTAAGCTCTTAAATAAAAAAAAATAATATTATATTACTTGCCTCCTTATGAAAATTTAACCACTTCTAATACATGATCTGAAATTATTTAGTAAGATAAGACGGTGCTCCGGCACCAAATGTGGCATTGGTCATCTGGTCCTCTGGGATTGCGCAGTGGGTGTTATAGTTGACCTCCTAGGAATTTCCCATTTTACTTGTGGGACAAAATCGTGCAGGTCTTGCCGATCTAGTTGGGATGAAGCCGGCTTGATCCAAAGCTGACAATTTCTCTAGTGGTCGGAGTTAGGGTGTTACAGGTTGGGAATATTGATTTTGGTGGTTTTGATGTTAGGGTAATAATTTACGGGATAATGAGGCTGGGGGTACTGAGTTAGGTGGTTGTGATATGGGGGTAGTCAAATAGGAGGAAATGGGGCTGAGGACACGAAAGGGGGGGGGGGTGGTACTAATGTTACTAAAACTGAAGTAAGGGCATTTGAAGTAGATACAAGTTGAAGATCAAAAGGGAAAACATATGTTTCTAGTGCTCAAGTATGAGATGGGGTCTTAAAGAATGAGGAATCAGCTAGCAGGGTCAATGGCAGGGGTAGGGTTAGTGGCAGGGGAAGGGGTAGGGTAGTAGCAAGGGTAGAGCCATTGCCAGGGGCTGTGGCCTATCTAGGGGTAGAGGAAGGGCTTGTGATATTGTAACTCCAAATTCCTATTCTACTCCTGAAGTGGAACAAGTGCAAAGAGTAGCCACTAATAAGAGCAAAAAATGGAAAGAAAAAGTTTAGAATGCAAGTCAAATCAAGAGTTACAAACTAAGGATCTAATAAAACAACATCCGTTGCTAATATGCCTTGCTAATTTGTGGCAAAGCCTTGGCTAATTCTGGCACCAAAATTTCCTACCCAATTCAGTAAGGGATTATATTCCCTTGCTAATGGTCCGTTGTTAATCCGTTGCAATGTCGTTACAAAGTGGTAAAAATTAAATTGACTTCATATCCCTTTCTAATCCATGGCGAATTCATGGCTAATTACCAACGGATAATGTCCATTACCAAATATTCGTTACTAAAACACGTTTTTTTATAGTGCTTTATCAACTTTAAATTTATGCGTAATTTATTATGTTCATACATGATGTTGAATATCTGTTTGACAATAGCATCTAACTTTCTGTCGATGCTTTTTTTTTTTAAATTGGCATGCATAACAAGGCTTAATAGATGCAGTCAAGACTTGATTTCCCAATGCATTACATAGGTTAAGTTGTAGGCACATTAAGACGAATTTTAAAACGGAATTTCCGTTTAGCTCTCAGGAAATAATTTTGGGGGGGGTGGGGGGGGGGGGGGGGGTGTAATTTTCACTTGAGGGGTTTGAACTATAGGGTTAATCACTTAATGACATACCATCTTCAATTTGTATCTATAAAATGCCTGTCGCTGCAATTGTGAAATTCCAATGGCCGAATTGCCATGTATTTCACTCATGGCATTTTTAACCCTCTTATTTTCCATGTCAGCATTTTTCTCTCTCCTCCATCTCAGCAATCAGACCTTAACCTACCCCTCTCTCTCTCTCTCTCTCTTGACCCTCTCTCTTTCTCTCTCTCTCTCTCTCTCTCTCTCTCTTGACTTTGTTGATTAACTATCCTTTTTGTATTTTTTTGTGTCTTTTCTCTCGTTCATCGACAGTTTGAAGTCCCCCCTAACTGGAACCCTAAAGCGTGAGAATTGTTTTGAGTTTGAGAATCGCCTGTCACTGGTGTTCACGAAATTGAAGACCATCTTTCCAAAGCCATTCAAGTTTCCCCTAACTTGAACCCTAAATCGCAACTCAAACTTCAGTTTGTTTGGAGTTTGAGAATCCTTTTTCACTAGTCTTTGCAAAATCAAAACGCTTATGTAAAGTGAGGCACACTTGAGAATAAAAAAGAAGAAAGGAAGAGAGAAGAAAGGCAGACAGAGAATCTGTGGAACCCATACGCATTGCTTCGATGGCTACAAACCCAATAGGTATTTATCATATTCTATCTTATTTTATATTAAATGGCTTCATTGTAGAAAACATGTGGTCCACCATTGTTGGACTTTTTATCATTCTTGCTTTTGGACTTTTGTGTGGATGAAAAGGGAAAAAAGCAATGGGTTGGACATGTGGTCCTACTGTGCATGTTGAAATTTGTTATTATTTTTTATTTGAATATGTGTGTTTGGTGTCCATATTAAATACGGTGGTTTTGCCTTTATTAGGGTTTTTAGATTACTAACATTGTTAAAATTACTTACTGCATGTTTGATTTGCATGGTTATTGATGTTTACTTCAAAATTATTGCATGTTTCTGTTTTGAGTAGGAGGAGAAAGGCTTGATTATGATTTAATTATTCACTATGGAGGTATAAAGGGGTGGTATGGTTATTTTGATGGTTTGAGGTTAACCTAATTAGTTGCAATATAGATAAAATATCTATTATCAGGATAGATAAAGCCTTATAGAGGATGGACGTAGAGGGGGTTTGTAGATATTGGTGGTTAGAAACGGGTAAAGCATTTAGTGAGGGTCTTAAACCACTTAAAAAAGAAAGTGATGTCTTTGAAATGTCATTGTATGGTAGTGACCATGGGATCATTCATGTATATGTAGAACACCTAGGAGTTGCTGAGATTAAGAAAGCCCTAAATGTTAATGCTCCTACAAATTCTGTTATAAAGAAAATTATGGATGAAAATACTAATGTAACTCCAGAACCATCCAAACAATCCAAACCAAGCACTTCAACGCAAACTTCTTCACTTAAGCATACATTTTCTACATTGTTGTGTCTGCCACCTATTAAGCAACCTTTAGGTGATAATTCTGAATCTTTAAATAACACCCAACAATCTTAGGTGATACACAACAACCCCCAGGTGATACTCATTATACCGTAGGTGACTTGAACCAATGGGAACTTAATGAGGACTTTGAGTTTGTGGTAGAGGAAAGTAATGTCACAAACTTACATGCAAATGTGGGAGGGGGTGAGCAAAATGAAGTGGGAGTGAATGCACAAAATGAGACAGCAGTGAGTGGTGGTGGGGAAGACGTGGGAGGGGGTCAGGAAAGTGAGGCAGGAGATGGTGAGGCTATAGCACAAATGAGAGGGACTGAGCAAAGTGAGGCAAGAGAAGGGGATGGTGGAGAAGAAGAGCTTAGGGATGATGACTATAATGTTGAGGATAGGGATGATGATTTTACTACTGTTGTGAATGATAGAGGGAATGAAGCAAAGGGTAGAGGGAGACCTATAGGGACCGCTGGCATAAAGGTTGGGGGGTGTAGGAGACACAATAAACAAAGAGGTAGGAGATGATGAATCTGATTATGCTCCATCAGATAAATTGAGAACTGAGTCTGACAATGATGATGAAGGGAGGCCTAGGTGTCCAACATTTCATGATAGAGACATCTTGAAGCCAACCTTTCATATAAGAATGTTGTTTAGAATAGGGAACAATTTAAAGAGGCTTGTAGGAATTTTGGGATTTTCAATAGGTTTCAAGTGTCCTTTAGCATAAACAAAAAAGAAAAAGTTCAAGCTAAGTGTCATAAAAACTGTGGTTGGAAAATCTTTGCAAGTAAATTCAACAAAAAAGTCAACCACTGACCCCGCATTCTAAATAAAAACTGGCAATTTCAATCACACATATGCAAAAGTCTTCAGTAACTTTCATTGCACTGCCATATGGCTTTCAAATATGTACTTAGAGGACTTTAGGGTAAACCCTAGTTGGCAATTGAATCATTTCATTGGTAAGGTTCAAAAGGAGCATGGATATACAATAAGGAGAATGAAGGCATGAAGAGCTAGGGCAAAGGCACTTACTGTGATTCATGGTGACGAATCACAGCAGTACAAATTGTTGCATAACTATAGGGTAGAAATTCTTAGAATAAATCCTGGTTCCATAGTGATTTTCAAGAGTGATGAGGGCATTTTTAAGGGGATGTATGGATGCCTCTACCCTTGAAAGAAGTGCTTCAAAGAGCATCATCTTAGGCAACTTGTTTGTGTTGATGGTTGTTAGCTAAAGGGGACATATGGGGGCCAACTTCTTTCAGCAATAGGTATAGATGCAAATGACTGTATTTTTCCTATTGCGTATGCGATAGTGAAGAATGAGAACATGGAGACTTGGGGGTGGTTCATGGAGTTGTTGAAGGAAGACTTAGACCTCAATAATGACTATCACTTTTCCATAATGAGTGATAAGCAAAAGGTAAGAACAAAGCTATTAACTTTCGAGTAATTTTCACTAGAGCAGCCTAACTTAATGGGGGTACAAATTGAAGATGGTATCCTAGTAAATGATTACCCCTATAGTTCAGGTACCTCTAGTGAAAATTACCCATCGACTTTCAATTGCAATCAACTTATTTTTTGCATTTTTTGAACTGTGACTGACTTTAATTTTTTTTTCTACACTCTTTTATTTTCTGTAATTTTTTTAATAGGCTTCTCCAATCATTTGGCTTATTGAATGTCATTAATAGATTGTGGCCTAGTGTGAAACATAGATTGTGTGTTTGGCATTTATATACTAATTATAGGACACACTTTAAAAGGAAAGAACTTAAGGACATGTTATGGGATACAGCTAGGGCAAGTCATAATGCTATGTTAAAGAAGTGTTTAGATGATATAGAAAAAAAATGTCCAAAAGCTAAGGAATGGTTAAGAGTAAGGCCATCTGAAAACTGATCTACAGCATGCTTTAGGACAAACATAAAGTGTGACATGTTTACCAATAATTTATGTGATTCCTTCAACAAGTACATATCAGATGCAAGGGAAGAAGCCATAATTACTATGCTTGAGATGATAAGAACAAAGCTAATGAAGAGGCTATATAGGAAGAGGGAACAAATGAAAAATGTGCAAGGTCCTTTGTGCCCTAAGAAGATACAAAAAAATTGAATGAGAATAAGGAATTTGCACATTATTTTATACCTAGTTTCATAAGGGGACCTAGGGTTCAGGTTGCAAACCCTCATTGTCAATATATAGTGGACATGGATCAAAACACTTGCTCTTGTAGAAGGTGGGACCTCACAGGCATTCCATGTGGTCATGTTATTGCTTGCATAATGGGAAACAATGAAGAACTTGAGCTGTATGTTAATGATTGTTACAAGGTGGACACTTATATGAAGGTTTATAGTCATTTCATAAACCCATTAAATGGTCCAAAAATGAGGCCTAAATTAGGGAACATAACAAATATTAGTCCCCCAAGTCCTGTGAAGAAGAAAAGGGGTAGAAAGCACAAGTAAGGAGAAAACAAGTAGAGGAATTGGAGTTGGCTGCCAGTAAGGGAAAACTAAGCACGAAAGGCTTAGTAAACATGAAATGCAACATTTGTGGTGTTGTGGGGCATAATAAGAGGTTCCATGGAGGTAGAGAGCAAGTTTAAGGTGCATCTCAGTAACCCCCTCAAGCAAAGGTAACAACAGTTAATGATATGCATTAAATTTTTGTATTTTGTCTTATATTGTATTTTCATTTGCTTATTTCTTGTGTTGATCACATCATAAGAGAGGCAACACCAGCAATAGTGTTACTTCTAAGCATAGAAAGCGAAACAAAAGAATAGAAAGCACAGAAGAGGCAGCTTCTCAGAATAGCCAACAGCCAACACAAGCTACCAACATACCATGGAGGTAACTGTCTTATGGATTATGAATGTAGTTTATACTTTTGTTTCATTGTTTGTTCATTAGTGTGGTTGCATTTATTGCATTGTATTGATTATTTATAATCTTTTTGGTCAAGGGAAGTGGCACTACCGTGCAGCATGGTGTCATTGGTGAGAGCCAACCAACTCAGACTTCAGTCACAACTGGTCAAGCTAATGTATCCTAAACTGTTGGGGCAAATACAACTAAAGTTCAGAACAAAAGGCCTAAAAGAAAGACTGTTAATACAAGACCAAGATGGAAATAGAGAGTTTTTGATTTCTATGAATCTCTTTTTATGTTTTGAAGTTCTTTATGTGCAGTTTTGGGATATTTGTGTGAAGTTTTTAGGAGATTTTCTGTGAAGTTTTTGGGAGATTTTTGTGAAGTATTTGGTAGGTTTGTTGTAGAGTATTTGGCAAATTTGTTGTAGAGTATTTAGTAGATTTTTTTAACAAGTTAGTAAGGGATTTTTTATGAATTTTTTGGGATACTTTTGACTTGTTTTTCTTAATAGGCGGAAGCTTAAGAATATAGTACATTCTTTTTGTGCTTCAGCAATGAATCTGCTAGCAACTAGGTGTAGCTTCAATGTTGAATCATGTAATAGGCATATTTTGACTCAGGTGTAATTCATATATGTAAAACAGTAGACACTTTTTGTAATCTCAGTTTTACTTTTAATGAATTTCAGTTCACAATCATTGTTGTTCATTATCTTTGCAAGTTGTAATACCATCTTAATACTATATAGTTGAATTTTAGTTCATTAGCATTATACATCAGTGTTGGTCATTCTATCATCAAATATATTCTTAGTATGGATGTATCTCTTCATTACGTATGTCACAGTTATATTCTCAATATTTGTATATGGCCAAATGGAACAATGTTACGAAATATGTTCTAGGTATCTTTGTATGGCAAAATGGTTCCAATTTTACAAAGTATATTCTCCAGTACAATAATCAAATATGCTTTCATTGCTAATGTAAATAAAGATAAGAACTCCACAATTCATGGTCCAAAATCAACAAAGCTTTCATTCAAAACATGGTTTAAGCTTACAATATACAGTACGAAAACCTAATTGCAACTACAAGTAGCAGCTCCAATTTCACATTTTCTGCATAAAGCCAAAACCATGAACACATAGACAATAAGCCCAACACAGACCCACGTAGACTTCCTATCTCATATTTTCTTCTCTTTTTCAATATTCTCAATCTTCCTCAGCAAACCACAAATAATACTTCTTGATCTTTCATCAGGAATAGGGTCTGCCCACTCATGGTAATGACAATAACTTATTGTCTAAAACACAGCAAATCAAAACAAGAGTATTAGAGGAAAAAAGATTAACTATATCAAAACAAAGCCTAAATCTGAAACATGATTGTCACCCCATAAACAACCCCAAAATCTCCTCTGTGCGTTATTGCTTGTCCAAGCTATCTTCAACACCGTCGATGCCCCACACCGACAATTTCTTCACACCAGTTCTTGTCCCTCACTTGTAATAGATTCACTCACATAACTCATTGTAAAGATATAAAATTTCAAACTCTAATATGGTGGTACTTATTGATTTAGACTTTAGAAGCTAAAAGGGAGACAACTAGAAGTAGAAAGCGAGAGAACGAGAGAGAGAAAGAGAGAGATCTATTTTAAAAACAAAGTTAGTGGACAAAGTGAAGACAAAGAGAAAGGGAGGGAGAGAGAGAGAGAGAGAGAGAGAGGGATAGGTTAAGGTCTGATTGCTGAGACGGAGGAGAGAGAAAAATGTTGACATGAAAAATAAGAGGATTAAAAATGCCACGCGTGAAATACGTGGCAATCCGGCCATAGAAATTTCATAATTGTGGCGATAGACATTTTACTGTTACGAATTCGGGAGTTTAGGCATTTTACAGATACAAATTGAGCTCTTAAATTGGGGAGTTATAGTATAATGACTTTAGGGACTTTTTGATTTTTGCGATATGTTTTCATAAAAGGCACGTGCGACTTCTTTCTTTTGTAATTTTTTTGGGTTTTCTTGTACTTCAATGAGAATGTCAATGTAATAGCAATAGTCATATTTAATAGTTGCTCATGCCTAGTTGTAAATCTCATAACTATTGATTTACAAGTAACTGTTTCATGCTTATTACCAATATTAATACAAAATACAAGTTCTTTTACAATTCTATGTTGTTGGATTTTAACACTTCATACTAGGCAACCTTCAATATTTATCATTTCATTCATCTCCCAAAAAGTTACATGAGAATAAGTGTAATGGCCAACACCACTAACATTACAAGTCCAAAAAATTGCCATAGCCATTCATTACATCCTTAACTATCCACTTATATTCATTACAACAACACCACCCACTACCTTTGCAACCCCCAACAGCTACAACCTTTACTTAAATAGAAAACACAACAAAACAACAGAAAGCACATAAATGCAACAAATGCATATCACATTCATTGGCTTCAGTTACCTTACATTCCCATCCATCCCTTTCAGTTTTCCTACAAGTTTCCTGTTCTTATCCTTCATTATGTACACCTCTCTTTTAACTTTCAAAACATCTTTAACAAGATTTCTATTAAGCATTGCTTCAAAATCGTTTCCCCCTCTTGCTCGCAGTTGAGAATCCACAGCCACACCATTAACACTGGCCACAGAAGGTGCCTCAACTGGCTTGCACCATTCCAAAAATGATCCGCATTCATTATTCACGTTATAATAGTATAACCGGCTTTTGTTTTTACTAGTCTTAGTGATCTGAATGCTAGCCTTCCTCCCACATTTGCAATTTCTATTGAGGAGCCTGTCATCCCACACGCTATCTCCACCACTTGAGGAAGTCATCTTCTTCCTTAAAACCCTAGCGTCCCTCTTACTTATGAAATGGAGACTAAATTTCAATTAGAGGAAAATGTGTGTTTAGTTTATATAACACGTGCATTTATATTGTTACTAAGGGTACTATGGCCTTTTTCTATTTATCATTCCTTTGACTCCTCTTTTTGAATTGAACTAACAGCAAAAATACAGAAGGACTGAACTATATGATGAGAGTGAAAGATGGGACTACCACATGCATTTCATGAAAAAGATGAACTGTAATAGTAACTTTCCCTTACTTTTTACTTAAAAAACTCACTTCCAAAACCTTAAACTCGATATTTGCCAAATTCATGCCTAAGAAAAGATTAAGCTCATAATTCAATATATTATTAAAATCTTTAACTAGCCATCATATCCTTGTTCCCACCAAAATAGACATCAATACCGAGTAGTCTTATAATCTCTAGTCATATTAGAATTTAGAAACCTAAATAATTCAACAACAGTTTAGACGACTCAAGAATTCTATTATTCATTACATAAATATTAGCTAACAAATTCACCATTTGAAGGAATTTGTATATGGCATCACTTCACATGTCATCATCCTTAAAGTTCAACTAATAGAATAATATGGGAGCAGTTATAACCATAGAAATCCCAAACTTATACTTAAAACCCATATTCTACTCATTATCTTGTTTCTCTTCTTTTCTTTTCTTCTTCAAGAATTTAAGATACAATATCATTTCCTGCTTTATTAAGCAAAACTCAACGAAAATAGCTAAGGTTTTATTAAGCAAAAATCAATGAAAATAGCTAAGCTAGCTACTGCCATATCAAGGGAACATTAGACTTTTGAGTAATTTCATTGCTACTTAACACGTTTCCATATTTAAGAGTTTTATTACCACCTCATATACTCATGTTAAAAGCAAGAGTTCAAGTGATTAACAAAAATACCTGTTGTCATCCTTAATTCATACATATTTCTATGCCAAAATATGTTTTAAGTACAATTAGCAAGCAACTAAATTCTTTTTCTAAATTTTGCATTAACAATATTAGCTAGGGATTTGATTTCTACACTAACTTAATTCATTAACCAAATCCTTCGTATTTTGATCAAAGAACTCATAATTTATATAAAAAAAGATCGAAATTTGGCTTACCTAGTAGTAGATCGCGCCGAAAATCAGAATTTCCATTTAAAACAATTGACAACTACATCTATTCTCCAAATCGGTGACTATCGCCACTAGCTCGATCGGAAGTGAAGCGAAAAGTGGCCAAAGAAGAGATGGTGACGATGAGGAGGTCTAATCGGCCACTCCTTGGGTAGTCTCGTCGGAGAAGTAGAGGGTAGCACTGAAGGAGATTGTCGATCAAAATGACATCGCAACTCACCTACTGCATTATTCAAAATATATATATATATATAGAGAGAGAGAGAGAGAGAGATCGGAGATGGAGAAAGAGTCGCCGGAAATGTCAAAAGAAAGAAGAAGGGCTGGTGTTGCTGAGAATGAAAGAGAGAGGATTGAGGTGGAGTTGCTCCAATCGAAAACGAAATTCAACTTCACTGTAACTGTTACACTCACTAGAAATGAAAATGAAGGAGAGACGGCACTGAGGGGTGATGGGCCATTACGTCGATCGACAAGAGCCATTACCAAGAATAAGAAATACATGGTTTAATTAATTCTGCTGTTATTTTTTATTTTTTATGTTTACTGCTATTGTTTTATTTTTTTGGCTTCAAATTGCCAAGTCAAAGGCAGTTAGTAATAATAGCAATAAGATCTCTTAAGTGTTGATTATGTGGCCGTAAGAGTAGGATTGAGTAGTTGCTCTCCTTTCCTATTTATAATACATGTATTAGCAGTAGAAGAGGGAAAACAAAATATTATCTAAACTTCTTATTTTCCCTATTAATCTTCTGTGGCTTTGACTGGGACCTAACATTGGTATCAGAGCCGATTTTATTCCAATCTTTTCTTTCCTTCTTTCATGGCTACCAACAAAGAAGGAATTGAAAATTTGGAGGTGGGGCTAGGTCAACTCCAAGACCACCTGTCTCAAATGGAGAAAGGCCTTAGCGAAGAATTGCAACATATTAAGACAGCTATCACGAAATTTTCAGAGGTTTCCTTGCCTAGCGGAGAGGAATCAAGCAGTGCTAATGTTCGGAGCAACCAAACCCGAACCAACTCAAAGGCATCCAGAGAAGGAGGGACGCCGTTGTTTTCGGCGAAATTAGCCAAATTGGAATTTCCAAAATATTCCGGTGAAGATCCAACAGAGTGGTTTATGAGAGTAGACCAATTCTTTGAGTACCAGGGAAACCCAACTTCAAAAAAAGTGTCCTTGGCATCTTACCACCTTAGAGGAGAAGCAAATGAATGGTGGCAGTGGCTTCGCAGAACACATGCTGATGCGGGAAAGGATATTACATGGGAGGTATTTTCTGAGGAATTGTGGTCTCATTTTGGACCCACCGATTGTGAGGATTTTGATGAATCATTATCCAAAATTCGGCAAACATGAGACTTGCGTGACTATCAGAAAGAATTCGAGAGGCTGGGGGAACAGAGTTAAGGGTTGGACACAGAAGGCGCTTGTTGGGACTTTTATGGGCAGCCTAAAACCCAAAATTGCAGAAGGGATCAGGTTGTTCAAATCGAAAACACTGAAAGACGCAATCAGTTTGGCTCAGATGAAGGATGAGCAGTTTCTACGTCATAAAAAAGCAATTCGCCCATCTTTTCAGATGGGTTCTTCTTCTCCAACAAAGATTAAAACGTCTATGCCAGTAAAGCGTCTTACTTGGGAAGAGATGCAGAACCGTAGAACACAGGGACTCTGCTTTAACTGTGACAAAAAATTCATTCCCGGACATAGATGCTCTAAACCACAACTACTCCTCCTTGATGGCAGATTCAATTTGGAAGATGATGATGATGCCATAGAGCCTGAAATTTCCCTGCACGCCTTAACTGGATGGGCTTTGACAAGAACCATGAGGGTCGCAATATGAATTAATTCTATCGAACTGATCATTCTCATTGATAGCGGCTCAACTCATAATTTTATTAATGAGAAAGTTACGAATTTACTTAGGCTTCCTGTAAATCCAACAAGGCCTTTCAATGTCAAGGTGGCTAATGGCAATCCTCTACTCTGCAACGGCAAATACAAAAATATTCCTTTTTCTCTCCAAGGTATACACTTTGTCGCCACTTTCTTTTCACTGCCATTAATGGGTCTAGATGTTGTTTTGGGAGTCCAGTGGTTGCAGCAATTGGGCA